>JNDS01005110.1:0-19080 GCA_000697035.1 Rhizopus stolonifer B9770
GTGTTTTTAAAAAAAAAAAAAAAAAAAAAAAAAAAAAAAAAAAAGCTTTGTATCATGTTCATTTCTTTATCATTGAACAAGTATGAAGTCTTGACATGTCTAGTTCATTACCTGTTTTAAAGAGGAGATTATTCCCCCTCTCACTTCGTTTCACTTTCTCCTGTTTTATTTACTTCTTTTTTTCGGTTAAATAAGAATTACAAAGCTTCTTTATGAGTAACGTAACAAATTTTCTTGTTTATATTTAGGGGGAAAAATAGCTTTTGATTTTCAATACGTCAACTCAACTTGATTGAATTGGCTACTTTGGAATCCAGATAAATAGGGTTACATCATTCATTTTCCGGAGTGCTGCATGGAACAATTATTTCACAAGCTTATGTTGCATTAGTATGCATACCAAGGAGGCATCCAGCTTAATAATAATAATAACAATAAAAAAGAATTCAAAATATGTACTGTAAAGAAGTTTTTTCTGTGTGTTAAACAGAGGGAGAGTATTTATTTACACTTATTCGATCGGTTGACACAATATTCCAGTAAATACTGATGTTAATGCACGTTGGTGAGCAAATTTTGCTTGATAACCACCAGCTCTAGTTTGTTTGCTTGTATTGATGTAATCAGTGGACCTAATAATTATACTATTAGCGTTTTACCCTTTGTTTGTTTACTTACGGATCGACATAGTTTGATTGGACAGTAAATCCAGTGGTATATTCGTATTGTAGAGAGAATGGATCAAAGTTTTTCGCTTCCATATCTCTCATTTCTGCATCTGTATCTATAGCTGTCGTGATCCATGAGGGCATAGATAATCGTGAAGCCGAATCGCCCGTAGCTCGCGCCGAAGAAGAGGATCGTTTGAGTGCACCCTGTCGAGCTTGAAGGATCGCCGCGGCGGATTTGTTGGTCGATGCCAATTCGGCAATCAAGTCTGCCTTTTCCTGTTCCCTCAACCTTCTTTCCTCTTCTAGTTGATGCATATAATCCTCGCGCTTTTGTTCTTTTTCTTGTTGCTCCATTTCCGATTGATAGCTTCTAAATCGTTGTTCGGTCATGTTCTTTGCCTGATTGGCTGCAATACTGTCTTTATTTTCCATTTCATAAGCAGCAATCCTTGCTTCTGTTTCTGCTACGTCTACTTCGTTCATCAAGTTGAAGGCTGCGGAAATTCGTATTAGTTTTATAATCCTTCCTTTTTCTTCAAATCTTTACTCATATCTTCCACCATTTCTAAAAAATTATTGTAAGCAAGTAAACTCGGGAAATCTTCAGATCTCTTATTAAAACTGTAAGGAATTGAAATCAGCTCCATGTTTCATAACAATATTTGGTATTTTTTTTTTTTTTTTTTTTTTTACACTTTAGCTACTCTTTTTCTAATACGAACTTCTTTTTCTACAGCAAGGTCTTCAAAAATCTGTGACATGAACTGGTTCTTTCTCAAAACCTGTTGACATATAGGACAAGGTGCAGGACCATGACTGAACAGTCTGTCAATGCATGACTCACACCTATTACAATTTTCCTCAGTTGGTGAACAATAACAATTTCAACAAGTTTACATTTTGTGAAAACATGGTGATACTAATAGTTTGAGGTTGGGTGTCAAGTACTTATCACTTTTACATACTGGACACTGCGCATCTTCTTCCTATGTTACAAATAATATTTAATCAACACTCATGTTTGCTTTGAATAAAAGGATCTTCTTACTTCAAAAGAAACAACAGAAGAACCTGTTTTTCCAATAGTAAGTGTTTGATTCCTTAAAACATTAGCCATATTTTATGTAAAAGAAAGGAAAAAAAAAAAAAAAAATTGTTTTTAAAAATATAAAAAAAAGATCAAGCGAATTACTTTCCCAAGAGTCACGAATTTCCTTTTTTTTTTTTTTTTTTCTCTCTCATATTTTTTTAAAAAAAATGTCTATGCTCAATAAGCTAAAAGAGACACAAAAGAATCCCGTCTTTTTAGATGAAGTAGAGGATATGGATGTCGATAATATGGATTTCCCACTTCCTGATTCTACGCCTGGAATGCCCGACATGGCACAACTTCAAAAAATGATGCAAGGCATGTCATCTAATTTCCAGCCAACACCAGAACCAAAGAACGACCATATTTCTGTAGCTACCGGACCTCAGGGTGTGCGTAGATTAAGTCCAGACCAATATAAAGAGTAACAATACATTTTTTTTTTTTTTTAAAAAAAAAAGAACTTGTATATTTATACATATATTTATGTAGTTGGGTAACAGTCTATCCTTGTTATATTGACGTAGACAAATCTACACAGCAAGGAAGAAAAGTGGCTCAAAAAAGTTCTGTTAAAGAGCCACATGCATACCATATGGCAGTGGCTGTACAGCGCTTAGGTTTTTCAGTAGTTTACGAGGTAAATATATACTTATAGTATAAAATTTGAAAATTTTAAACATACCCTCTCTTTTATAGAACAAACGCCATCCCAAGGACTGGGCCAATGTAGGACGTGTTCGAGTTCAGTTGAAAACCAATGACAAACGTTGTATCAATCCCAAAATAGCCAGTCGTAAACAGCTATATGCAGCTATTGCCGAAATAATGCCTATTGTTCAAAAAGAAAGTAGCGTACCTAATACATATGCATCTCCTCTCATCACTTTAGAGGAAGTGGACGAACAAAGAAAAGCACAAGGTTTGCCAGCTTTATCAGATATGCAATTCAATAACCCACTGGCACCCGGAGGAGGAGCACCCGGTGGGGCACCACAAACACCACCAGCCAAACCTAAAAAGCAAAAGATTAAATATGTTAGAGCTTAAAAAAAAAATTAAATAATGCAGTGATTTGAAGACTATGACTATAATAATTCTCGTGTTTATATATATATTTATATACATATATAAGAATTAACTTCTCTGGTATGCCGTTGTTTTCTTTAATTACCTGGTATCAATTCTTCATACTTTTAAAGATATGCGTTCGGAAAAGTTCATCGTCCTATTCTAGTTTTAATAATACTTCTCGAGAGCTCATCAAAGTTTTCTCGATAAGAAAATATGTGTCATTCAGTTCAGATAGTCTTCTACAAGTTGAAAAAAAAAAAAAAAAAAAAAAAAAAAAAAAAAAAAAAAACATTAATTGAAAAATTCTTTTTTTTTTTCTGTTCTTTATTCTCAAAATGTCAAGAAAATTGTCCCCAGCAGGTTTAAGGTAGTCTTTTGTTATATACACTTGGCTTATCTCTTTATGTGGAGAAAAGATTAGCAACAATTATTGTATCAGCCCCTTTTGCTGTAGCCACTTCATGGATTCTTTATAAAAGAGGTAAATTTGGAAAAAGGAGAAAAAAAAAAAAGAACTCATCGATTAGTTTTTTTGGGAGAAAAACCTCGAGTGTCTGATGGACATGCCATTCGCCCGGCAGGTGTTAAAGAAAGAGACGAAAAAGACCGTTTAGAATAAAATATTTAGAGTTTACTTTCTTTAGACTCCAACTCTATTACCAAATCACCTTTGTCCAGTAGATCGTTTAATTGAGCATTGACACTTTTCACTTTTCCCGCTTGAGAACTATAGATGACCGTTTCCATCTTCATGGCACTCATCACAAACAGAGCCTGGCCTTGTTTGACGCTGTCACCTCTTTTGACAGCTATTTCAACCAACATACCTGTGACCGGACTGGCTATTTCTGAAGGTAGATGAGGATTGGCCTTGCGCAGGGTAGAGGAAAGACCCGTCTTTTTAGAAAGAACGATCGACAGGGGCTCTGGGTGGTTTGAGGAGTGAACGACCGCAGCCAGCTCTTCAGGAAACCGGTTACTGCCGATCGAATCAATCTTTAAAGAGTATAGATTGGTTGTACTCTTTTGGCTGATTTGAATATCAAAGGCATCTCCAGGTTTGAAATGAACAGGTTGTGTCAAGATAGGAGTAGGCTGAAGGGACGCCTTTTGTGAGTCAGGTTGAATGGAATGAACTAAACTCTTCATGTTTTCTTCTAATGAATGTGTGTGTGCGTTTTGGACCAAGGGACTGGATAGAAGGCTAACAAGAAATCCAAGGTTTGTTTCAACGCCGGTAATAATGACTTGAGTGAGCGCAAGTTTTAATTTGGAAATGGCATCTTGATAGCTTTGTCCGGTCACTATCACTTTGGCCAACAAGGAATCAAACATCTATTGTTGTTGTTTTTTTTTTTTAAAAAAAAAAAGGTGTGTGTGTGTATCTTAATAGAACTTACTGGAAGAACGATAGATCCTGGTTGAATCCATGTGTCTATACGAATACCAGCACCCAAGGGAAATTTAACCGAACCAATTTTACCTACAGAAAGCATATTGTTATTTAAGGGATCTTCTGCTACTACACGAGCTTGAATAGAAACCAAATGATTGGGCCGGATATTCTCTTGTTGTAGTCCCAAATCCAGAATACTTTCGCCCAAAGCTATCCTGATTTGAGCCTGTACGATATCAACTTGAGTGATCTGTTCAGAAACGGTGTGTTCTACTTGGATACGCGGATTGACTTCAAGGAAATAGAATTCATTTCTTTCAGGAACCACCAAAAACTCAACTGTTCCCACAGAATCATAGGCCATATATCGAGCCAATCTGATAGCCGCTTGATGAATTGTGTTTCTTAATGTGAATGAAAGATTCGAAGGAGCAATCTACTCGTCAGAGAATATGAAAAAGGGTTATAAAAAAAATTTTTTTTTTAAAAAAAAAAAGAACTTACCTCTAACACCTTTTGATATCTTCTTTGTATCGAACAATCTCTTTCAAACAAATGAACACAATTTCCCTGACGATCACCCAAGATTTGAACTTCGATATGTTTTGCTTGCTGAACAGCGCGTTCCACAAAGACCTGTCCAGAGGCCGACTCATTTTTACACCGAGCCAATGTCTCCTCAACCTGTTGCTCGTCTTTTACGATTCGAATACCTCTTCCTCCACCACCGTCTCGAGCCTTGAGCATGATTGGATACCCTTGTTGTCGACCGAAATCAATCACTTGTTTTATAGACGAAACTGAATCTGGGGTGCCTGGAATCACAGGCAAATTGGCCTTTTGGGCCATCTTTCGAGCACTCAATTTATCACCTAAACAATCAATCAATGAAGCTGAGGGTCCGATAAAGATCAATCCGGATTCTACACATTCGTTTGCCAAATAGAACGATTCGGATAAAAATCCATAACCTGGATGAATGGCCATCGCATTTACTCTAAATGTTCATTTAGTTCTTGATCCACTCATGTAATATATTACTTTTTGGCTACTTGAATGATTTCTGATGCGTTTAAAAAGGAAGAAATCTTGATGCTTTCCGTCGCTCGTTGACAGTGTGTCTTGTCTTGATCATTTGTATAAACGGCTACCGTAAGATGACCTAGTTCTTGTGCAGCTGTTATCACTCGAATGGCTATCTCTCCTCGATTGGCTACTAATATCTTAACCATAGGATTTTTTTTTTTTTTTATGGGAAAGAAAAAAGAAGAAAAATATTACAGCGTGTAACACTTTTGACTCAGCAAGTAAATGTTGTACACTATAAAACAGCGCTTGGTAAAAGAGTTTTCTATCATTTATTGTTGTGTTCAAACGTGTAAACTCATTGAGTTTTGGTCTTTTGAGAAAGAGAAATGAATTGATGAATACGGATATAAGAATCTATCAACATAATGAGCGGCAGAATAAAGTAAGGGAAATAGAATCCAAATAAAGCCCAACGTTCCTTATTGTCCAATGCATGGACTGGATTAAGCATGACTTCTACTATCGTAGGCAATACAGTGGTAGATACATGAGCACCGTAAACTACAAGTGGTAATCGAATATATTTGGAATCTATTTAAAAAATGAATAAAAAAAAAAAAATGGCAGCCATGTATTTACCTTTCAAAAGACCATAGCAAGCAACAAAAAAGAAGGGCAACTGAATTAATATCTCAACTGCAATGAAGCTAAGGAACCAGTACATGGGTTCAGTGCTTCCCATGAGGGGATCCTTGTAAGTATTTTTATAGAAATTCAAGAGATCTACCAAGACTTGAGGTACATATTCTGGAGGACAGAAGGCTTGAAAGTCAATAAATAAAGTGGCTGGAATATGAGAAACAAAATATCCAAAGTAGATCAAGTCTAATGGACGTGACAGTAATCCTAATGTCATGATTCCAAAAAAAAAAAAAAAAAAAAAAAAAAAAAAGAGAGAGAGAGAGAGAGCTCCTATGTTCTTCTCCTCATTGCCGCTTTAATCATGAAAGGAGTAGCTTTTTATGTAAATATATATATATATATATATATATATATCTACGCCTCTTTGTAATAATGATAATAATAATAATAGAAAGCCCCAATCTAGCCACGACATATGAACCAATTAAACAACCGAAAAAGGTGAAATGACAATCAAATAATTCACGAGTCTTTTAACCCTAACAAGGGATGATATTTATGGAAACAAGAAAAAAGAGATTTTCCCCCTACTATCTTTTTGTCTTTTTTTTTAAGCAGGAAAACTACTTTTTTTTTTGGACTCCCTTTTTTTTTTTTTTTTTTTTTTTCTCAAACTAGTTTTTAATAAATAATCTTCTCTTTCTTTATTTCCTTTTCTTTCTTTCAATTATATTTTTATTATTTAAATGACAACCCTTGTTCACGCCGTCAACACTTTAAAAGAAAACAAGGAATACAGTAAACATCGACACCAGAGTTCATCCAATACGATTTCAGATATCACATTTAGTGACGATGACAGTACCTGTTCTTTTGATTCAATAGAAGATATATTGTTAACACCGCCCTTAGAAGAATCTATAGCAGAGAAAGATGTGGACTGGGGTAATAACTAATAAGAGTTCATTCACATACACACAAAAAGATTGACCAAAAAGAGAATAGAGTTTTGGTCCAAGGTGATTTCAAATTTCAATCAATTCACACAATCGGAGTCGAAATTACTATCGACCCAAGTAGTACAGAACGGTATCCCTTCTGCCCTCCGAGGCACAGTATGGCCCTTGTTAACAAAGAGTTGCAGCATCAAGCAAGAGATTTATTTAGAACTATTAAAGCAGGAATCTGTTTATGAAAAGGCGATCACACGTGACCTTCATCGTACTTTTCCTCATCATCCTTACTTTCAAAGCATACAAGGTCAAGATTCTTTATTTAACGTCGTCAAAGCCTATTCAAACTATGATCCTGAAGTGGGTTATTGTCAAGGTCTGGCCTTTGTTGCTGGTCCTTTACTCTTAAACGTAAAAAAAAAAAAAAAGATAATATATATATATATATATATATATATATCTTGATGTAATCTAATGCATTGATCTGTAGATGCCTGAAGAAGAAGCCTTTGGAATCCTAGTTCAGTTACTCAAGAAATACGATATTCGAGAACAATTCACGCCGCAGATGGATTTACTCTTACTTCGCTTATACCAGTTTGATGGTCTATTACATGATCATCTACCGCATATTCATAGACATTTCAATGAACAAGGCATTCGTTCAAACATGTACGCCTCACAATGGTTTCTGACCTTATTTGCCTACAAGTTCCCTTTGGAAATGGTCTATCGTATTTATGACACTCTCTTTGCAGAGGGTGTAAACTGTCTGTTTCGCATCGGATTAGCTTTGTTGGCAAAGAATCAAGCAAATATCCTTTCTTTAGATTTCGATCATTTGGTAACGTATTTAAAAGATGACATGCTGGCTGTTTATAATGTAAGAAACCAAATAAATAAACAAAAAGCTAATGGATGATCTTAGGATAATGTACTTGACTTATTACACGAAGCACGTAAAATGACGATTCATAAAAAGCGACTTGAAAAGTTGTCCAAAGATTTCCAAATTGAGAACACAAAGGCAGATAATGAGGCTTGTATTATTGCCAGTCTAAAGAAGAAGAACAAGACGCTGAATGAACAATACAGAACACTGAACAAAGAACATCAACAAATGCAGGTGGAACATGCGCAGGTCGCACAAGAACTGACGTTAAAAAGAAAGGAGCTTATCCGAGTGCACGATGAGAATGACGCACTCCAGCAAAAGACAAAGGAGTTGAAACAAGTGATCGAGCGTATACCAGGCACCATTGAATCCAGTGTGCAGTCTGACATGCATCAATTGTGTGAGAAAAACCAGACATTGACCCACCAGAATGCTAGACTACAAGATCAGGTGGCAGATATGGAAAGCATGTTGATTGAAATCAAACTAAAATATGCACACAGTGAAAGTGAGCGAGAAGTTCTGAAGCAGAGATTGACGGAACTAAAAAAATGGATGAACTCCACCTTGTAGTCATATACCTCTTTTGTTTCCACCGAGTCAAGTAAAAGAACCTATCAAAACTCTTCATCTCCTTTTTTTTATTATTTTTATTATTTGTAACAATAAATATACCCTTTCTTTCTCCCAATGTTCACTAAACGTTTCTTTTCTGCTGTTTCTGATGTAAGTTTCTTTTATTGTTATTTTACTCACATACATTCAAGTCTGTCAAGAAGACTGCTCTTTATGACTTCCACCTGCAAAACGGTGGCAAGATGGTCCCCTTTGCTGGCTATTACATGCCCGTTCAGTACAATACCCTGGGTATCTCTGCTTCTCATGTCCACACACGTCAAAAGGCCTCCATCTTTGATGTCTCCCATATGCTCCAATCTCGTATCACTGGCAAGGACAGAAACAAGTTTTTCGAAAAACTGGTCGTAGCCGATCTCCACCAGTTGCCCATCGGTCAGGGCACGCTCTCCCTCTTCACCAACGAGCAAGGTGGGATCATTGATGACACAATCGTCATGCAACAAGAAAATAGTCTTTACGTGGTCTCTAACGCTGCTTGTGCTGACAAGGACACAGCCCACATCCAACACCATTTACGTGAGTTTCAAAACCAGGGCGGGGAAGCAGAATTCAACATTATTCGTGACCATTCATTGATCGCCATCCAAGGTCCCAGCGCGGCTGCTGCTCTGGAAACACTCATTGACAAGGATCTCAAGGATTTTAGCTTTATGCATGGTAGACATCTTGATATCGCTGGTATCCCTTGTCACGTTGCACGTTCGGGTTATACAGGTGAAGATGGTTTCGAACTCTCGGTACCTACATCGGAAATCGTTCGCATCACAGAAAAGTTATTGTCACATCCTGATGTTCAATTGGCTGGTTTGGGTGCACGTGATTCTCTCCGATTGGAAGCAGGCCTTTGTCTCTATGGTAACGATCTGGATGATACGACCACTCCTGTGGAGGCTGGATTGACTTGGACCATTCGTAAGAGGATTTGTTCTCAAAAAAGTTTCAACTCATTTTTTTTTTTTTTAGCTAAATCTCGTAGAGAGACAGGTGGCTTCTTGGGAGCAGAACATATCTTACCACAGATCAAGGGAGGTGTAAGTCGTAGAAGGGTGGGTCTCTTAGTAGAAGGAGCGCCTGCTCGTGGAGGGGCAGAGATTTTAGATAAAGAAGGACAAGTGATTGGTAAAGTGACATCTGGATGTCCTGGACCTTCAATCAAAAAGAATATCGCAATGGGTTATGTTAAGAACGGATTTCACAAGAAGGGAACTGAATTAAGTGTGAAAGTCAGAAATAAGGTCTCAGATGCTGTAGTAGCCAAGATGCCCTTTGTTGAAGCTAAATATTTCAAATAAATTAACTCTCTCTTTTTTTTTATTATTCCTTTTCTTGGGTGATGGCAATCATGGCAGCTAAAGCAGCACCAATGCCATGTCCGTCACGAGTAATACCAATGTTGATATGAGCTACTCTATCACCGTAAAGTCTTTTGAAGACATCGTTTACGCGTCTTGGGAAGTTAGGGAAGTGTTCATAAACAGATCCTTCCATACCTAAAGAGCATATAAGCTATTGTCGTTATCAAATTCACTTACTGATTGTTAATCCTTGATCGAGTGCATCTCTCTTTTCAATGATAGCACTGATAGCAGCAGCCACCAAAAGAGCAGCACGACGTGCGACGATATCACCAATAATCTTGACCAGACGACGATCGTTAACTGTAGTAGAGGGAATATTCATGATGGATTCCAAAATATGCTTTGTTTCGTCCAACTCGGGAGTATCGTCAGACTCGATAGCACTGATATACGAAGACTCGAAAAAGTAGGGTGTGTTGAGTTCGGTGGTGTACTGTCCATCAAAGATCAAACGGCGATCGAGGAAATCGACAAGAATCAAACGAACAATCTCACCCAGATAGAGACCAGAGACCATCTTTTCAAACACATGTACACCCGGGTTCATCGACTGGCGGTTCACTCGGTTATCATAGAAAGTACGTGGCAAACATGCCAAGTTGTGGTCACCAAAGCTTCCCCATTCCGTATTGACAATCATATCACCATCGCTGTTGGGTGGCGCCTCTGTCTTGATCTTGTGCAGTTTGCTTGTCTTTTCCCAATAAGCGGCGTTGGTACCCGTGCTGATGGTGCAGGCCAATAAGGTATCCAAACTACGATAACTGTGGGCCAACAGACAGCCCACAGCCCCATTTACCACAGCCTCCACATTTACCTTGATATGGCGACGCTTGAATCCAGTCTGTAAGAGCTCCGCAATATTCTTGTTGTCGGCTCCCGTGATTTCAAAATCCTTGGTCCATTGAAGCACCACTGCCTTGTTGAGCGCTGTTTGTTTGAGTGGGAAAGACAAGACGAAACCAAGAGCGAGTGGTGTCTTGATATCATATTTACCCACAAAACTCAAAAAGGAATCCACCGTTTCCACTAAAAAGTCAATCATGGCACTGATAGACCCCTTCTTGAGATGATCGTGGATCACATATTTTTGTTGACGCGTACTGATACGACCTTGACCATGCAAGTTGACCAAGTAGATGCGGACATTAGATCCTAAGATTGGGGGAAAAGGATTATTACGTCAATCCCCCCATTCAAAAAAAAAAAAAAAAACTTACCACTGATTTCTAAACCAAGATATTCACCTGTTTCTTGACCGGTAGGATGTTTAAAGACCCAAGAGGGAAGCATAGAGATATTGGATTCGTGTGAGTTTAAGCCGGTTTCCATTTCTTGTATCAAGTTATCACGAAACTTTGTTAATTGTTCTGTAGATAGATTAAAGTGACTCTGCAAGTCATCCAATGCAGCGTTTTGATCATCTGTGCCACCTGCGAGGGGACCACTAGAAAAAGATTTACGATGTTCTCCGTATGCCATTATGAAAGTAAAGAGAAAAGAGAGAGAAAAAAAAAAGAAAAGGGATTTATTATTAAAAGATTTGAATTTCCGAAACAAATGACATCTATTCTTTTGCAACCCAATTGCCGTGGGTTGCAGGGTTATATTTGCTTTTAACAGTAGAAGTCAACATACGCTGAAGAGCAGATACCACAGGCTCTTCTTCCACCCAATGAAAATGCCTGGGTTCCCATTCTTTTTTCGCCTCCAAACGTGCCGCTCTTTCTTCTCTTTGCTTGTTTTCAATCTTGCTCTTTTCGACGCCCGCTGTTTGCGTGTCATTCGCACGAATAGCCTCTGATACCTTTTGCCAAATCTTGCGACTTTCCATCTCATCTTGCCCGTCCAATTCGTCTACGTGCATTGTGGCAGGTGTCAATTCGGTGACATCCAAGAAGGGTTGAGCATGTTTTGTGTTGTAGGCTGTCAAGGTGGATTTACCACTCCATTGACCCTCAATCTTGTAAATGTATTCTTTGGGATTACCGTTACGACGCAGATAACACTTGAAGTGATTTCTTTCTCCAGAAATCCAGCCACGCGAAGTATATTCAATTGTGCAGTAAAGACCAGTAGAGGATTGGATGTAAGAAGTACCTGTCAATTCCACATAGGGTGCTGCATACCAAATACCATTTACAGTCACTGAGGGATAAGAGAACATGTAACTTTCATCATTCTTGTTCTTTAAATTTAACACACATTGCCCGACTTGGTCACAGATAAGGGAGGTGCTCGAGAACCGGGTCTTTTGTCCTGTATGACCATTCAAGACCATCCCATGTTTATCGTTCTTGATCCGGAAACCAGTGATGGGTGGATGATGAGATACCTGTTCACACAACACCTGGGTCTCACCTGATTCGTTGATATCTTGCCAGTGCATCTTGAATTGTTCTCCCAAAATAGGATTATAAGGCTTCTTTTCCCATTCTCCCTTGGGAACTCGACGGGAATAGGACGCGTTTAGAGATGAGATGAACCATTTCACGAATTGGGTCATACGCTCCACTTCGTCATCTGGCTTTGTAATGTCGGTAAAGAGGTCCGGTTGTTGTGTCCAATACTCTCTATAAGCCTATTAGCACTAGTTTATCTCGTGTTCACTTACGAATATTCTATTAATGAAACAGGGGCTAATAAAAAAGCGGGACACGTCAAGGAGGAAAGATCACCAGAGAATGAAGTAAGTGATTTCAAAAAGGAATGGAAAGCACTTTTTTGCTCGCTGGGAATCTTGTCGACATTGTTAACTTCTTCTTCTTCTTTAGACATTCTTTTCTTGTTATATATCTTTTTTTTTTTTTCTAAAAAATAATAAAAAGCAAAAAAAAAATCAAGAAAAAAAAACGAGTTATTTATTTTTATATTACGTCAATTTCAAACTAAGCCTTTTATGCAACTGAGTTATAAAAGAGTACATACAACTTCACATTTCCAATAATCTGCAAACAAGATATCAGTGAATAAACAAAACAAAAGTCACGATATACCTATCAACAGCATCAAGTAATACACCATCACTTGCATTAAAAACAATTTTGCATACATCGGGCGCTATGTTAGGAAACATATCATACAATTTTTGCAAGTCAATGTCCTGCTGAGCTGCTGCTAAATCGGTCGAGGAAGGTCTTGGCGGAAGTGGTGGGTTCTTTTCTTCAGTAGGTGTCATTCCCTGAAATAACTTTCCGATCATACTCAATGGCTTTTGCATCTTTTGAGCAAATTGGTTTCCTTTTTCAATAAAGACTGCTTTGGATGAATCAAACAGATTCTCTGTAGAAATACTACCAGACGAGCGAGAAGGATTCAGGGCATCTTGGTAATCAACCTGGCCCTTGTCTAAGTTAACAAAAGGTCTTTCGTTATCCAATTCATTCATCGTTTGCTCAATACGACTAAACATAAGTCTCTCTTTCTTAATCATATTCGATATTTTACCTATCAAACTCTTCTTTAGAAATAGAAAGTGATTTAGCCTCCATCGTTTCAATAAAAGCTATAGCTCCCATCTACAAAATTCATCAGCCATTTTCCTCTTCCTCATAGCACATACCAAATTGGTCAAGTAATATCCTTGCTCCGACTGTAACTGATCTATACATCTGAATCGACAAATATACCTACAAAAAAAAAAAAAAAAAGTGTCATCAATGACATCAATTTTCTATTTGTTTACTGTGTATTGGAAACCAGACGGGTTGGATTGGCCCTAATGATGACATAAATCAAAATAGGTAAAAATTTATCAGCACCAGCATCTCCTTCTGCCTGCTTAATTAAGCCTAAGAAAAAGTATTATCGTACAATGATCTCTCTTTTTAAGCTTATTTACCGAAAATAATTTTGCAGCAGTTCAAAATACAGATAAGCTTATCTCTGGGTGCTTTGTAACTGTTTATTTTTAAAAGCTCTATAGACTTATCTTAGTCTTTAACTTTTTTTTTTTTTGGTTTTTATAATTACCAGATTCTGCAAACTTTAAAAAGTTTTCATTGTGTTCAGTTTCTGCGATGTCCAAATGCTTTTCGCGTATCCAACGGAATATACTAATCTTATGATATAAAATATCATCTCTTTCTTTATCGTCCGTAGTTCTTGAGCAAAACGTACTATGGAAAACTTGAGTTGAAGGGCTTTTTTATAGATATTTACGCTGAGTATAATCGATTCATCACTAATTTTTCCATTCCTTCTTTCGCGTTAGAAAATTCTTGATCCGACATATCCTTCCATATATCGTTTTCACGCATCTTTACGTGTATAAACTAATTCCTTTTTTCTTAATCGTGCTATTTACATTTTTATTTACCTCTAAAAAATCTTGAATAATCTTAACCTGTTCATTAGTTGTCCACGGTCGACGATTAAACGCCTGCAAAAAACTTTTTCCCCTCTCAAATCAGTTTTATATATGATATTGGTACTTTACCTTTTGTAGTATATTTTGATCGGTTTCGCCGTACGACTTCTCATTTGTTCCAAGAATCGATTAAAATCAAAGGGTATTTCTTTTTGTTGGGTATCTATGTCTATTTGATTTGTATTGGTAAATGAAGGTCGGCGGGCTATTGGGAGGTATCAGCTTTTGCCTTTTGTATATATATTTATATATATATTAACCTTCATGGTCATTCACTTGACTGAATATATTCTCCACTTCTTTGTTATTGTTATCGGTATGACTTTAAAGTTAAATAAATATACAAATAAAAATGTTCTCTTACTCATCATCATGTATAAGATTCACCTTCTCATCAAAGTCTTCTGCCAAATGTTCTAAACCTCTACTATCACCACTCTTGTCCTCTTGAACTTTTTGGTTCGTGGTCATTATGCATTCAAAAACAAGAAAGAAAAAGGAATGAAATGGTCGCTGGTTTTCAAAAAAAAAAAAAAAAAAAAAAGCCTGACGATTTTTCTTTTTTTTTTGTTTTGTTTTAAGATAAGCACCATATCACAAAATAAGTCCCCCTCCCCCTTTTTTTAAAAAAAAGACAAGTGGTTGTTTCTCTCTCTCTTTTCCATATGCGTTCAATAAAGTTTTTTTTTTTTTGAGGGCTTGATACTCTTCCCCTCTTTTTTTAAAAAGAATATGTAGAAATAATAACTGTATTTATTTTAACCACAAGTTGCTGTTTTCAAAACGTATGTTTGTGTGTCTGTGTGTGTATATGTTGATATCTCTTTTTTGTCTCAAATATTCTTTACTGAGCAACTTCCTTGACTTCGGCATCGTAAGCAGCCAATTGTTCCTTAATGTCAGCATCAATCTCGGGAACCTATCATGTTTTCGGGTCAAATTATTATAATTCGAGATTGAGTTAAAAACTTACAGCAGGAGCAGCAGGAAGCTTTAAATCCTTGGCAGCACTTTCTTCAGAAGAAGCCTTTTTTTTTTTAAAAAAAAAACTGTTAATTCTCTGTATTTATAAAAACTTTTTTTTTACTTACAATGGGTTGAGGCTTGTAAGCCTTCAATTCCTTCAAAAACAATTCTTGAAGAACGTCTATATAGAATGAGTACATATTAACAAAAAAAAAAAAAAAAAAAAAAAATACCCTTCTTCATGACAGCAGCAGCAGAGAAGCTACGAGCAGCCATGGTGGGAACGCGAGTAGGCTAGAATTTTTTTTCAGTTTTCAGATTTATAATGTTCTTTATACCTTGACGGCGATGAAACGAACGGCGTTACGGGCGATGGACATGATGAACAAGTTTGGGAGGAAAAGAAGGGATTTGGAAGTTGAATTTGTAAAAAAGGGAAGCGGGGGGTGAGAATTAAAAAGTGTGACGCAAGCGATATAATTTTTTTTTTTCAGTCTCAATGCATTGTTATGGTTCCTTTTCTTTGTATGCATTAGTTCTCTATTCTCTATTTGTGAACGATATTTTATTTAAAAAAAATCCTTGAATAAAAAGAGAATTACATCTGTTTTATTTTATTAACAAGATATGGGTGAGAGATATTTATTTGATATGGTTCAGCGTGCCACGGAACTTATAAGTAGAGCTGCTTCATTATCATTATGACAAAAATGCCAGTAGATTGGCGTGGTCACTTAAGAGACATGCATAATACATAACTCTGGCTAGAGAAATTTCTATTAAGGCTCAAATTCTTTCTTGGACACCAAAGTAACATAGACAGTACCTTCAAACCATCCAAAGGACTTGTTTATATCCACTTCCATAACAATGCCCTAGGAGCACATAAATTTAAAAGACCTTTACAAGGTTCTTCTCCAGAGAGAAAAGGCAATTCTGAAAGTTTCATGTTGATAAACTTGAATCCGGGCTGACAGGTCGGGTTATTCAGGGTTTGAATATCCTTCACTTTGATACTTTCCGCGTAACTACGAACCATTCCTTGCACGCTACTAAATACAATTTATACAATTGTACGATTCTCAATCACGCGCACTGCCAAACCTCCACTATCTTCTGCTCCACTCTGCAGACGTGCAGCCACTTTAAAATTATCAAGAGAAATGTCAAGATCAGAATGTCAAAAGTAAGTGTCATTGCTGCTATGCCAGAGTACCACGATCCATACAGTACATCTGTTAAACTCTTTCGATCTGCAATGTAAAGTGAATATTTTGATTGAATTGTTATTGAAACACTGCTCAATCTAGATGACTGTTGAGGATCTAGAACATCTTTTTTTTTTTTTTTGAGAATATTCTCCTCTGAAGTCAACCTGACATATGGGTAGGCTTGTGCTTTTTTGTTTCAGAAACATTATATTCGTTAAATTTTTTGGTTGTATTTTGCAATATTTTAGAAGATTCGTCCGGTGTTTTCTTTACAGCAATATAATCAAATCCCCCGGGTTCAAACTCGGTATTTATCATCTTTCTTTTGTGAGGCTGTTCCATGAACAGTGATATAGCAAGTCCTGTCTATACGAAAGTAAACAAAAAAAAAACAATAGCTAAAGTGATAAGCTTTAAATAAAATAAAATAAAATAAAAATAAGTTGCTAAAAGTATTAAAATAATTTTTTGTATAGTCTGTAGGTAAAACATCATTTGACTTAGTGATAATTCAAAAAGCATTACGATCACAAAATCGAAGATAGTAATATTATAACAGGAATTATCATAAACTTGAACATATCATCAAATCGCTCATAATAAAATCAGACGTTGACTGCATAATTGCTAAACTGATGGTGAGGGATTCCAAAAACGAAAATGATACAACAACAAAAAGGCAAAAACTTTTCAAACACTCTCACTATGGAAGTAATCCGAATGCTTATAATGTTTCGGTAGCTTTGGTCAGAAAGCTGTGGCCTTACTGTGATACGTCTTACAATAAATTCTTTTTTTTTTTTAAAAAAAAAAAAAACAAGACTAAATGTGTACAGAAAACACGAGAACAAGAAATTTCAATCAAGAAAAGTGACCCTGGCATCTTTTTAAAAGGAGTCTCCTACCATACATATAGCACAAATAGCATGAAAGACATGCACAAAAAAAACAAGTAAATCATTGTCAATATTGCTTACTCCTTCTGATCAGGAGTGTTTAACACCTCTGTCTGAAGTTGTCTCCTATATTGACAGTAAGCACATTGAATTAAGATTTATGATCAGCGGTATACCTTTTTCATTTTTTACGTATAGCATATGTAAAGTTGGCGGTGGTGAGAGTTGCAATAAAGACGTAGGTACTTTTAGAACTCTTTATATTCGAGATTGAATTGGGGAGGAACAAAAGGATATCAAATTGATTGGAAGGCTATACAGCTGAGTTAGGAATACTTGAATAGATGCCATCCTTCAGATACTGATATAACCTGACTTAGAAAGAATTACTATATATCGACACGAAGTCTAAGTGTTCAATTATAGTTTGCGCCATGACTTAGAGTGATTATATGTTTGTGCGTTTACAACAGCAAATACTTACGCGTTCATGATTTTCTGAGCTTCAAAATGATAATTGGCATTTATGCAGTTTTCTCTTAAAAGGTATACAATATTTTAACCAATCTATTCATTTAACTATTTATATAGTAGATGCTATTAAAAACGATAAATAATATGGTTTTTTGATAAGGCCTAGCTTAGCTTTCTTACATCAAAATTTACATAATTTTGTTAAATAGAGATAATATGTCTCTGCCAACTAAAAAAAAAGATATTACTACGCGCGCTCCGAAATGACGCTCCAAAAATCCCATTAAGCCGCGGTTTTAAATACTTTGTTTTCTTTAACGTCCCGTTTGCGCTTAAAGCAGTGCAAACACAAGAGGCGCGTAGACGCTTCATTCATTTTTGGAGCGTTACACAACCTCTTAAGGTAGAGGTGCCATTCTATGCCAGAAATTCAACACAATCTTCTAATACAGAAATCATTGTCTCCCAAATCAACATTAGCAACCAATACACCTTTTGCTACATATTTTTAAGCCACATATAATAAAGAAAGAAAAGTATAAATGGTAATAATTTATATATGTTGAAATAAGACAAATAAAATGCTTAATCTATAGTATGAATGATTCATATCTTATTACAACGTGAAAAAAAAAGAGACATAAAAGATTAATTAAAATTTTGTATCAAATAAGAACATTTGACAAAAAAGCTTACAACGAGAAACAAGTTGTTGCTTGTGATCAAGAGACCATGGCTGACTTGGATTTGGATCTTCATATGGGAAAACACTCTGAGAAGTATGAAGAAATTCTGGCCGATTACTCCAGAAAAGAAGGAAAGGAGCACAAGATGTTGTGCTTAACCACATTACTTGAGTTTTTGCACTTCAGCTTTGCAAAAGACGGTTACAATTGTACTAAAATCCAAGAAATTACGTGTTATTTATACGTTCTTGTTGGTGGTCCTTTACAGTCACACACAATTAATTTTCATACGCTTTTTTATTTTTAAATCGCGAAAAAATATCCTTTATATTTCATAGACGGTTGTGATCTAAGTATCAGTGCCTTTAACGTGAAAATGAATAAGATAATAGTTTAACATATGAATTTTATTTAAATTAAAAAAAAGAAAGGAATCAGTATTTAGTTGGCCCGCCTTTTGCATCAATAATTGCTTGGCAGCGATCCTTCATACTGCCAACAAGTCTATCAGCAAGGTCAACATGGATTTCTCCCCAAGCTGCTTCTAAAACCGCCTTGAGTTCGTCAGTATTTTTGACTTCAGACCTTTCATTACAAATGAGCCTTTCAAGGCAGCTCCAGAGGTGTTCGATCGGATTCAGATCAGGGCTTTGGGCGGGCCAGTAATCAAAGCGCCTGATTTGATGGGAGTTCTTCCACCATGTCGCATATCCGCCTGTATGGCAGGACGC
>JNDS01005111.1:0-33240 GCA_000697035.1 Rhizopus stolonifer B9770
ACTGTGCATCAATTGGTATAGCTAAATTTTTTATGGTCGTCTTTTAGAAGAGATCGAAACCGTTGTTCGTACTGAACGATCAAAAAGACGTCCTTACAACAAAATGACACCTGAGATCTGGAAGATTTTTTATTACAACTACCAGTTGAAGGGATACAGTTTGTACCAGGCCGCCAAATCAATTAACTTCCCTGAATCGACAATGCGTAAATGGGTAGAACGTGTTGGTGACTAACGTGAAGGGACAATCCCAGAGCTTGCAATTCGTGGAAGAACAGCATCGAGTTTGATAATGGCCAACCAGTCTCAATTCATAGAGAACCTTGTGGAAAGAAGATCCGAGTGCACCCTCGAAGAAATTTCTCTTCTGCTTCAGGAAGAATTTCCTGAAGACTTTGAAAGAAGATTGTTTGTATCTGCTGTGCACAAGCACTTGGTTAGCAAGCTCAACTTCACTTTGAAGAAAGCCGAAGTCTACTCAGAACGACGTAACCATGAGGAAATTCGGCAAAAAATATATGACTATGTGAATAAAATAGTAACTGAGGAAAGGGTTCATTATGGCCAAAATTGTGTGTTTGTGGACGAGACTGGTTTCAACTTGCATGTTAACAGAACACAGGCCAGAGCAAGAAGAAATGAACCAGCCAGGATCGTTGTTCCTTCCTCGTCAAAAGGAAGAAACGTGAGCATTTTTGGAGCAATTAGCCACCGAGGTGTTGAACTCCTGGTAAAACACGTAAGATGTGCACACCATTTTGTAATGCTTTTTACTTAAAATACGTAATATTCTATAGAATACAATGGTACAACCAGGAGCAACAGCTTTCTCGATTTTATTGACGGTTTGATTGAACACCTGGACAGCATTGGAGTTCAAGGAAGCTATGTTGTGTATGACAACGCTCTAATTCATGGGACAGCAGCAGCACAGAAACTTGAAGCAGCTGGCTACAATCCATTGAAGTTGCCTCCATGGTCCCCGTTTCTTAACCCTATTGAAGAGTGCTTCTCTAAGCTGAAAAATGGGGTTAAGAAACACAAACTTCATAACCAGTCTGACTTGCTAAACAAAATCACCCAGTCTGCTGCTGCCATTACGGCTAACGACTGCCAAGGTAGGATCAGGCACTCGAGAGAGTACTTCTCGAGATGTCTCCGTATGGATGAGCTGTTATAAACATGTTAATAAAAAACTTAACTTTTAAGAAAATATATGATATGCAATAAATAGTTCCAGTATGATTCAAGAGTCTCAGATTGAAAAAACATGTCTTATTATAACGTTATTAAAAACTGGTGCCAGACAATAGTATACAACTTGTTGTACTTATCGTCAACATCTACATCTGAATTTGTGTACGTGTCTCCCACTCAAAATTAGATTGCCAATATCGCTAACATTTTTGTTGCAAACCGCTAAAACATATGTGACGATTCGCTAAATATGTTTAGCACTTTCGCAAAAATTGTTGTCTCAATCCTCAAATTATTTTGTACTTTTCGCAAACCTTAGGGAAAAAACCAGTAGAGCCAAGTCTATTCAAACACAAGATTACAAGAAGAAAGGCAATAAAAAGAGTTAAAAGTTTCGAGATAGAGTACTCATATCTTTATTGGAAAAAGCTCAATAAGCAGAATATATTATTGGCACGTTATAATATAGGACGTTTTTATTAATCTGATATATCAAAATTATTGTAGTAATTGCTTAGGGTAATTCTATCTTGTCTCCTCCTTATGAGAGGAGAAAAGCAACAATTCACAAATAGTATTTAAGAAGTTAGTAGGCAGTCTAAAAATAAAGTCTGATCCTAAGCACGTATTCTGATCTGAAAAAAGGGCAAGTACAGGAATACCCAGAAAATCAAAGAGAGCAGCAACTCTGCATGTCTCGCTGGAAGCTCCTTACACAACAATATTGTTGGTCAGTTGACTATCCTCGTATGGATCATAACAAATCATGTCACACCTACTTTCACTCTTATACTTTACTTGATTAAAATAAGAGGAGGAAGAGAAGGTACTCCAATCAGCCGTAAACAAGTATAAAGTTTGAAAGCAGAAGACGAGAGAAAAAATAGCTTCAATGAATGACATACTTATAGGTTCCTAAAGAAAAAAAAAAAAGGAAATAAAAACTGTTGAGGAATATGAATATGAGAAATAACTCAGATAGCCAATAAGAAGAGTATAGACTGAACACTTTCCCTTGTTTTTAAACAAAATCAAGCAAGAGGTAAACAAAATATCAGTAATAAAGAACGAAAACTTGGCTGATCACATAAAATGGACAGCAAAAACAGTTACAGCGGAGAACTATAGAGGATGGATCTGTGACCCTTGCCAGGTATTTGAACATAAACAGAATACGAGTAACATAATAGTAAGATAAGATTACCAAATTTCGAATCCAATTATTAAAATCTTGCACAACTGTAAAACTGCGGAGAACTGTAAAAAACTTAAGTTATCGGTGAAGTTTTCTACAGTATCCAGCACTTGAATTTTTTTTTATAGATCAATCCTTTGCCTTTTTTATTCTCTATCTTGTATTCAAAAACAAATGGAATATGTGCTTCAGTATCAATAAGGTTACTTTATAATCATCTTCCAATCAAAATAAAGAGATCCAAATGACACACACCAATCATTCCTCAGCTATATTTCGCTTAGAAATCAAAACTTTTTTTTTCTACTCTTTTTTTTTTACTTACCAATTGGGAAAGCCCAACTTACATTAAATAATGACATTAAATAATGGTGACAATGTCTTGTTCGTAGCTCCTGCTACAGTTGACCCTTCTTCATTTCTTTCAACACAAAAAGTAGCCCAAGAACAAGTAGGTTCTTTAGGAAAAGCAGCTTTTGAAGTGTTTGATCGAGTATCCGAAGGTAAAAAAAAAAAAACAAGATCCACATAAACTTTTAAACTAATAACTTCCTCCAAAAAAAAAAGCTCCATTAGACAAGTCAGCATTCAATATAATTCATTCCAACACGTTTGCTCCCTCTGTTTCTATTCATACACCTTCCATGTTTTCTCGTTATTTATCCACCTTATCATCCGGTGGAAACTTATATCTTGAAGAAGTTGTTCTTTTGGTCGATCTCGCCAATACGGTTTGTCCCATCACTCGCCACTCTTCTGATCTAGAATCCATGTTGAAATTAGCTGGCTTTGTGGATGTTCGCTTGCAAAGTCTTGAACCTGTCTCTGATGAGACATTGGCCGCCTATTTTCGCCTATGGGGAACAACAAAGTATGAACAAGGTGTGAGTAGATTGAGTGGAAAGTTTGGTTTGGCCAAGATCGAGGCCAAAAAGCCTGCTTATGAAGTGGGACAAAAAATGACTTTGAATTTCAAAAAGAAGAATAACACCAACAACAAAAAGGCAGTGTGGGCTTCAGTGGCAACAGATGATCTTGAAGATGAAGATACATTGTTGGATGATGTAGATTTGATAAAACCAAACAAAGAATCTCTTGCCCGTAAATAATTTTTTTTTAAAAAAAGAGAATAACTCATTTATATTTATATATGTTTTAGGACCTGATGATTGTGAATTGACAGATGGAAAGAGAAAGGCATGTAAGAATTGTACATGTGGTAGAGCAGAAGAAGAAGAATTAGAAGAACAAAATCAAATCGTATCTTTGGATTTGATGGACACCACAGAAGATGAAGTTGTTCAAGTGGATCCTACACCAAAGAAGACGGGTGGTTGTGGTAGTTGTGCTTTAGGTGATGCCTTTAGATGTTCAACTTGTCCTTATTTGGGTATGCCCGCTTTCAGTGCAGGTGAAAAGATTACCTTGGGTGGCATGTTTGCACAAGATGATATTGAATTCTAGTTTTTCTGTTGTTGATATAAAAGCACACATATACACATTTATTTATAAAGTAATAGCAAGGAACCCGACTGTGAGTTTCTTTAGACAATAATATTTTTTTTTGTTTTTGTTTTTGTATACAAACCATTCTTGATGACTAATAGAAACCAATAATTATTGCACAAGAGACGTTTTACTATTCAGTAGTCACTATAATCACATAACGGACCTTTAGAGCGACAAGCCCTATCGCAGTTTGACAATCTTTCGTGATATTTAGACCAGAAT
The DNA here is from genome assembly GCA_000697035.1 of Rhizopus stolonifer B9770. Classification (NCBI taxonomy): domain Eukaryota; kingdom Fungi; phylum Mucoromycota; class Mucoromycetes; order Mucorales; family Rhizopodaceae; genus Rhizopus; species Rhizopus stolonifer. Next base: position 4,124 of record JNDS01005111.1, read on the forward strand.
TTCGGTTTTATTTGCAAATCTTTACAATATGATCTTACTTTGAGAAAACACACATTAATTATTCAATTGTTCAGATAAAGTTTTAATGTTAGACACAACCAAAATACATCTGCTACAGAGACAGTGTACAATTTTTTTTTTTTTTTTGCGGACCCTCACAGCGAAAATTATACACTAGACACAATTGGTCAAAACAATGACGACGGAGTTTGATACTACAACTTTAAAGTAGGTCTGTCAAGCTCTCCTTTTTTTTTTTAATATTTCACTTTCGAAGAAAAAAAAAAATGACATTCTGTTTGATAACCTCAAAACCATTTATAAAAAATTCAATTATTTCAAGATTACCCTTTATTCAACAAAGGTTTTATTCAAGTAGACCTGTTGAAAGCACTACTACGCAAAGTAAAAAAAAAAAATTTTTTTTGCGAGAAAGTAGTTAAGTTTCCGCCGTGTAACACTTTAATATAGGAAGACCCAAAGTATCCATCAAAACCATTCAAAATATGTACAAAAGAAATGAACCTATTTCTGTCATGACCGCACAAGATTATCCTTCAGGTTTAATGGTGGATCAAGCGGGGATTGATATGTGTCTTGTGGGTGATTCTCTTGCTATGGTAGCTTTAGGATATGATTCAACTAATCCATTAACGGTAGAGGTAAGATTAATAAAAAAAATAAAAATAAAAAATAAAAAAAGTAAAAAAAATTGAAATAAGTCATCTTTTTTTTTTAGGATATGCTTCATCATTGTCGAGCTGTCTCTAGAGGAGCAAAAGCTCCCTTTTTGGTCGTTGATTTACCCTTTGGTAGTTATGAAGCATGTCCTGAAGATGCTGTCAGAGTTGCTCTTCGTTTCTTGAAAGAATCTAAAGCAGAGGTAAAAATTATATCTATTGAGTTAGATGTTCATTTTTTTTTTCTTTTAAATGATATAGGCAGTTAAATTAGAAGGAGGTATTGAATTAGCAGAAACTATTCGTCGTATCACTCGAGCTGGTATTCCCGTCATGGGTCATATCGGCTTAACACCTCAAAGACAATCTGCTTTAGGAGGTTTTAGAGTACAAGGAAAGACACCTAAACAAGCCAGACGTGTACTGGAAGATGCATTGGCTGTTCAAGAGGCAGGTGCTTTTTCAATGGTCATCGAAGCTGTTCCGGCTGAAGTGGGTACTTATATCACACAACAATTAAAGGTTCCTACCATTGGTATTGGTGCTGGTGTCGGGTGTTCTGGACAAGTTTTGGTACAAAATGACGCATTAGGATTATTTGATAGATTCGTACCAAAGTATATACAAAAAAAAAAAAGAAAAAAAAAAAACTGACATGTACTAAATTACTTTAGGTTTACAAAACAATACTGTAACTTGAATCAAATAATGACAAACGCATTAAGAGAATACCATGAAGAAGTAAAATCAAGACAATTTCCTGCACCTCAAAATACATATCCTATTGATCCAACTCATCTCGAAAATTTTTATGCTCAAGAAAGAGAAAGACATGGTTTTAATCATGAAGAAGAAGAAAAAAGAACTGCTCATGCTACTTAAATGCATGTTTTCTTTTCTTTCTAATATAAAGCTTTTAATTAAATATTATCCTTATTCAAATTAATTAAAAAAAAAAAAAAAAAAAAAAAAAAAAAAAAAAAAAACCATGCACTTATAAACCAATCAAATATTAAGCTGTGACATTCTTGCGTTTTTTATTTTATTTTATTTTTTTTCTTTTTCTTTTCCCTCTCTTTTTTTTTTTTTAACTCTGAATAATGAAAGAAAAATTGGATTCTAATGTTAAGAGCCGTCGTGCTTCTTATAGTATCGAGAGCACAAGAAACAAACAGGCCATACAGTCCATTGATGAAATTATTGACGATATCCAAAAATTACCTTCCTCTTGGAAATCTTCTCGTCGTCACTCTCTACCAGACAAGAAACAAATATCTAAAGATATAGAGCACTTAGACACAATTGAAGAAGCACCTTCTGAAAACGCGTCTAAAAAACAAGAAAAGAGAAACAGAAGTAAATCAGGTAAAAAAAAAAAAAAAAAAAAAAAAATAGCGATTGGATTGGGTTGATTGAGTTTTTTTTTTATAGTACCCAATGTATCTCGAGAAGAAAAGAGTCATAGAAAGGCCATTTATCCAACCTATATCACTATTCCAGAAGCTTCAAAATTTATTCGTCAACATGTTTTATTTTCAGGTATCTTGAGAGTCAGTGCCTTTGATAGTTCAGATGCCAATGTTCAATGTGAGTTATTGGATGCACCCATTTATATTTATGGATCCAGGAATCGAAATCGAGCATTAGATGGAGATCAAGTCGCGGTTGAGCTTGTGGCTGTAGATGATATGTTATATGAAAAGCAAGCAAAACTAAAAGCACGTCAAACTAGAAGAGCTTCTTCCGGACATCCTTTACAATCCTTTCCTAAAGAGACAGAGGAACGACCCAATTATTGTGGGAAAGTGGTCTGTATACTTGAAAGACCAAAGAATATGCTTTTTTCAGGGTGAGCCAAAATAAAAGCAAGAATAAATTTTGACCAATTCATATATAGAACACTCTCATTGTATCGCCCCTTGACTACACCTCCTAATGTTGTTTCAGAAAAGAAACAACATGGCCCACCAAAGATTTTTTGGTTGGTACCGATCAATAAACGATTACCCTTGGTTGCTGTACCCATCCATCATGCACCTGCAGATTTCATTAAATATCATGAAGAATACAAGAATAGAGTGTTTGTGGGTATCATCCAACGTTGGCCGGCTTCTTCTCTTCATCCATTTGGCACCATTGAGAAAGAAATTGGTTGGATGGGAGAGCTTGGTGTACAGTCAAGTGCATTGATAGCAGATCATCACTTGAAAGATTCAGAATTTTCAGAAACGGCTCTAAAGGCCATAAATAACCTTTCTAGTTGTTTATCTACTTTGGATAGAAAGAACAGAAGAAATCTTCAAATAGAACCAATTCATATTTTCACTTTGGGTGAATCGGAGCAAGGTATACAAACAAACGTTTTTTTTTTTTGGATTACTAAACTTCTCCCCACAAATAAAAAGATACAGAGGTAGCCTTTTCAGTAACTTATCTTGAGAAAGGAACATATGAGATTGGAATTCATGTGACAGATGTTGCCCATTATATTCGACTCGGTACACCACTAGACAAAGAAGCAAGAGAGAGATCGTTTGTGACTCATTTGGTTGACAAGACCCTACCCATCTTACCACTTTCTCTCTTAGAATCTCATTGTAGATTAGTAGCGAACCAGGAGAGATTAGCAATTTCCTTGTTCTGTAGATTTACAGAAACTGGAGCACTATTACACACTTGGGTAGGAAGAAGTATCATAAAATCGGAATGCCATATAAATCCCAAAGCAATAACTGAGGAAAAAACGGATATTGAGAAGGATGCATTCAATCTTTTGACTCTTTGTCGAAAACTAAAGCAATTGCGCACAGAACAAGGATTTAGTTTGATAAATCCAACCATCAGTTACCAATTAGGAGAAAGTGGATACCCAGAGTTTACAAAGACAATTGAATTGACTGAAGTAGATTGTTTAAAAAGTGAATTGTTTAGAATCGCTAATATTGAAATCGGACAAAGAATAGCAAGTAAATTTCCGGATCAAGCCCTTTTATATAGAGAAAACCCGCCCAAGTTGACCTTGTTCGTATGTGTTTCCCCCTCCCACTAAAAAAAATTGTCATAGCTAATTTTTTTTTTGAAAGTCATCCATTCAAGAGTATTATAAAGAGTCATGCCATTCAATTCACGATTTGATAAAGCTTATAGAAAAGGAAGTAGATCCCAAAAGACAACAAGCGTTAAGATATATTGTATCACAAGGTCTTCCCAAATCTGAATTCTATAGTGCAGGGTCAGTAGACATTTCAAAATATCAACACTTTAGTTTAGGAGCACCCATCTACACCTTATTTACTGAACCGTTCGAGAGTTATGCGTCCATTATAGCCCAAAGACAACTCACCATGATACTACAGGGAGGTCAACAAAGGGACGATCAATGTGATATGGTAGATAAAATAGCAAGACAATGTAATTCAATGTCTTTGGCCAAACGTTCTGCAGAACGCGAAAGTAAAAGACTTTACACCGCAGCCTTCATCTACCGCCAATCCCTCAAGGACATGAAGAGCAAAAGAGTGAAGTCTCAATCGATTGTCATTGGCTTTGAAAAAGACACATTGCTCTTGTATTTCCCAGAATTCGATATAGAACTCTCTACTATATGTAATCAAGATACTATGCCTGGACATGATTTGAATAAGGGCGTCTATGATACAGAGTTGAAAAAGATGTGTTTGACATGGAATAATAAGAAATCGTTTATTCAAAAAGTAGGGTTTTTGTCCATCTTATGGGTTTATTTACATGTAGATATGCAGACAACGCGACCATTGTTCTTTGTAGAAATAATCAGCAGTCATGAAAGTTAGACTACTTTAGCTGCTGCTACTGCTGCTGCTGCTGCGGCTATATTTTATTATTTTTTTTTACTGCGGTAATGGCTAATAAATACAGCCTATTATTGTTATTATTATTTTATTCAAATGACCGCTAAATTATTTGTACACAATTTAAAAAAATTTAATATTTCTTTGGAAGAGGACGCAACAGCTTATATCAGTAGCATATTGAATGATCTCTCGTTGGATGAAACAGAAGAAATCAAAGAATCAACAGAAAGTTTTCTTATTGATGCTCAAGTTAGTCAGGATATTCGATCTGATTTTTATAAAAACTTGTTTGTGAATAAGGTTCCAAAGGAATCAAAGGAATTAAAAACAATTACTGAAAGAAAACCGATTCTTCCCATAACAGAAGAAAAGGTATACATACATGTACAAGGATTTCAATTTATTTTTTTTTTAAAAAAAAGGAGACACCAGCATGTTTGGAAAAAACCGAAAATACAACACAATCATTACCTGCAAAACGAACATCAAAACGTGGAAAGAACAAAGAAAATGAAAAGGAACCCGAGATTATTGCCATCACTCAACAAAGTCGATTTCATACGGAAACAATTGAGAGTATGAACAAGGAACTTGACTTGCATGGCGTCAATATATCAGTCAATCAAAATGATCTATTAGTCGATGCTCATCTCAAGTTTAAGCCTTGTACGCGATACGGTTTAGTGGGTCAAAATGGTGTTGGGAAATCCATGCTGTTGAGATGTTTAGCAGATAATATTTTGGTAGGCTTACCACAAAATTTACACATCCTTCATATCTCTCAGCTGGAAGAATTTGATGAAACAAGAACTGTTCTTAAAGAGATCTTGGAATCAGATAAAAAGATTACATCCACTTTAAGAGAATACAAAGGTAAGTAATAGCCAAATACAATATATGTATTCAACGACTATTTTAGTTTTACACGATATTATGGGTCAAGATGCCAACACAAACAACAGGGATCTTAATAAGGCCATCTATTCCATTTTGCAATGCCGTCTAAATGACAAAGTTGAAAATGCTGCAAAAATTGCCACCAAAAGATCTGGTTTACGTGGTCGAGAGGCCAGAAAGGAACTGATCGCATGTGAAAAGGAACAATCCGAATTTAACAAACAAGACCCGGAGACTTTTGTGACGCCTGACCAAGTGAATGAAATAATTACAGATGTTTACGAACGTGTTGGCATGATTGACCAAGAAGAACGGGAGAATTGTGCGCTCAAGCTACTCAAAGGTTTAGGCTTTAATGAACAAAAGGCCGCTTCACCAATTTCTTATCTCTCGGGTGGATGGCGTATGCGCGTGGCATTGGCCAAGTCCTTATTTTTGAATCCAGATATTCTTCTTTTGGATGAACCAACGAATCATCTCGATCTCCCCGCTATTCTCTGGCTGCAAGAATATATCATCAATCAAACGGACGATAAAGTAATCGTGGTCGTTTCTCATGATAGAGAATTCTTAAATAACGTCACTGAAGAGACCATCATTTTCAGAGATAAATCGCTTGTTTATCATGCGGGTAATTATGAAGATTGGGAAAGAAATAGGGAAGAACAAATCATCCGGAAACAAACTTTGCTCGATGTAAGGAAATAAAATACACACGCACACGTTTTTTTGTTCTAAAAAAGGAAAATATATCAAAAATAGAATACAGAAAAGCGCAAAAAAGCAATTCAGACAAGTATCCAACGCAACGCGCAACAAGCCAAGGCAACGGGAGATGACAAAAGACATGGAATGATCAACTCGCGCAAAAAGAAACTCGAAAGACTAGGCATGGAAAAGACAGAGGATGGTAAACGATTCAAGGTGAGTTATCGAGCAGGTTATCATTTCAACAGTCGTGAAGACATTGTGGTTGAAAAAGCGGCCAAAACAGCCACAATCAAAATTCCACAACCCGCACCTCTTCGTTACCATGGTCCGATGCTTTCGATCAAGAGCGTTTCCTTTCGCTATAAAGGAGATACCAAGGACGCCATCCAGACATTCTCAATCACTATCGAACCGAACGCAAGGATCGCCCTAATGGGACCCAATGGAAGCGGGAAAACTACACTCCTGAACCTCTTGACTGGGAAAAGACAGCCAAGTTCAGGTCAAGTCCAGAGTCATCCTTTGCTTCGTCTCGGTTATTTTTCTCAAAATATTGTAGATCAACTAGACTTGAATACATCCCCTATCGAACATATGATGACACTTCATCCTTTGCTCTCGGAACAAGAGTGTCGTGCCTTTTTTGGTACTGTCGGGATCTCTGGTAACCTTGTCCTCCAGACGATCCGTTCGCTTAGTGGTGGCCAACGGAGTCGAATTGCACTGGCTATGGTGTTGTATGATGAACCTCATGTGTTGGTATTGGATGAAATCACAAATCATCTGGATATGGGAACAGTTGAAATGTTGGTCGATGCTTTAGAACACTATTCAGGAGCAGCGATCGTCGTTAGTCACGATGTTTGGTTTTTGAAACAAATTTTTGAACGTGCGTCAAACCACGAAGAAGATCAGAAGCAAGTATATCACATACAGAATGGCAAAGTTCAATTATGGGATAAAGGGATTGATGCTTATGCTGCTTCTGTACTAAAAAAAATAAAACAAATAAACAAATAAAAAAAAAATCGCTTATTTGTATAAATCTGGAACCCGTTTTTTTTTTTTTTTTTTTTTTTTCTTAAGCCTTTTTGTGTGAGGTATTTTCTTGATCCGAAAATATCAATTAAGTTCTTTAAACGGAGATTTTTGTAAAGAAAATCTCTTTAGCAAAATGGATTGAAAATAACAGAGGATTATATTAAGGAAAAGTTTAATTTACTGCGAAAAAAAAAATAAAAAAATAAAAAAAAATAAACTCGGTAGCTTGATTTCAAATCCTTTTTCTTCTACAATTTCGTACCTCAGAATAAGATAAGGGCTGTTTATCTCTTTAAAACCAAGGGTGAATTATTTATGCAAAATCAACTAAGGAGAGTCAAACGTATCACATAAGCTATTGGCAAAGAGCTGCAACGTGTTACCTTGGCAACTTACAAATGACTGTTTGGTTTTAGTCATACAATTTTTCTGATGAGAAGAAAGCATTGACAATAATGAATATTAGTAGAATAGCCTACCATTGCTTATCTATTTCTAGTTGAGAGCAACGCCTGGAATCAGTCGTTAATGAAAACCGTTACATAAAGATAAATTAAACTGTGGAAAAAAAAAAAAAAAAAAAGAGAGATCAGACGAAAGTGTAATTAAGATTTCTTAGCAAAGAAGTATGCTGAGTATAAGCTCTAGGGATACCTTTGATGCTATAAAATGGATGAAAATTATTTGTAAATTTTTAGAAATCAAAAGACTCAAGATGTCTTTAGAAGGAAAATCAGGATCCTGAGTAGTCAACTATTTTCTTCGCTCGTTTGTAAAAGAAACGATAAAAAGTGCTTTTTCTTCTTTATTTAATTGGTTCAGCCATTTATAAGAGCATCGTTTGGCGTCGCGGTACACCGTATATTAAGCCTGGCGGAACATTTGTCCGATGATTATTAATTGCCAAATTCTTATCTTTTGGAAACGAGAAAGAAATAAACAATTTATTTTTTCGCAGTAAACAAGTTCTTATCTAAATAATCTTCTTTATTCTTAAAAGTATTTGTCTAGGATTTACATCATGTTACCTTACATCATGTCCATTTAAAGAACTTGGTTGGTGTTGGACCGACTTTCGGATCAAGAAAGTGGCATCACACAGGCTGTAAAGTAGTTGAATACAATATCCGGAAGCACCGATAAGCTTCATTTATTTTAGCGAAAATGTTACACAGAGAAAGAATGGTAAGCCTGAAGCAAAAGTTTACCCTAAAGAAAAAATTTTTTACCAAGGAAAAAGGATTGACCCATTGGATGATCTGGACAAAAAAATACATGATAGTTTTGAAATGGAGCTTGAAAATCCACTTTAAAAGCGTTTACACAACTAAGAAATAAATAGTTAAATGTCTCATTAGAAAGATGATCAAACAGATGCTTCATCTCTCAGTTGCGCCCTTCAGGTTTTTTTTTGTACCACAAATATATTGGTTTTACAGTCAGTATTTGGAAAAAAGTTTACCTTTTTTAAGCGGGATTTGAAAAATAAGGCAGAATAGTTCAGGCTGACAACAGTTTTTCCGCCTCGTTAATACAAAAAAAGTATATAAAACAAGAAGTTTTTTCGTTCTCTTCTCTGGATTTTTACTGTCTTCAATTCTTTTTTTTTTCTTTTTGAAAAACAATCCTTGTTTTCATATCACTGCATTTCTTTTTTTTTTAATACTTGCATCCCTCTTTATTTTACTACATTTATAATCATAACATATTAATTTGATCCAACATGGACATGTCTGGATTGCAGCAGATGCCCTCAGTGCACAATGATCGAGACGAAGAATTTAGACAACAACATCACTCTTCCGATGAATCAACTATTGAAGAAATACACGAAAAAGAAGAAACAAACAGTGAAAGAGAATACACTACAACAACAACGAGCGCCACTACAAAGGGTGCCTTTGGTGAAGCAGGCGGAAACGCAGTAAATATTGAAAATGCTATTTCCAACTACGAGGAACTCCGAAGAGAACTCACAACTCAATCTCGTTTGTCTCGCGTCAAATCCAACCACGCTCCCGATATGGCCGAAAAGGGTGACGCAAAGGACTTTGATCTGACAGATTTTTTGGGTGAACAACACGATCAAGAAACAAACGCTGGTATGCATCCCAAACACATGGGATTGATCTGGAAGGATTTGGTCGTCAAAGGTCTTGGTGCCGATGCAAAGATCATTCCTACAAATTACACTTGGATTAGTGATACTATCAAGTTCTGGAAGTGGGGCAAACACGAAGGTACCGATTTTACTATCCTTAAGGGTAACAATGGTTTCTGTAAAGATGGTGAAATGTTGCTTGTTTTGGGTCGTCCTGGTGCTGGTTGTACTACTTTGCTTCGTGTCTTGGCAAACATGCGTGCTTCTTATACTGATATCCAAGGTACTGTAAGCTATGGTGGTATTGAAGCTCAAGAATTCTCCAAGCTTTATCGTGGTGAAGTATGTTACAACGAAGAAGAAGATCTTCACTACCCTACATTGACTACCAAACAAACTTTGAGTTTCGCTTTGAAGAACAAGACTCCCGGTAAACGTTTGGACGGTGAAACCAAGACTGAGTTCATCAACAAGATTCTTTACATGCTTGGTAACATGCTCGGTTTAACCAAACAAATGAACACCATGGTCGGCAACGCCTTTGTCCGTGGTCTCTCCGGTGGTGAACGTAAGCGTCTCTCAATTGCTGAACAAATGACAACTCGTAGTTCTATCAATTGTTGGGATTGTTCTACTCGTGGTCTTGATGCTTCCTCTGCTCTCGATTATGTTCGTTCTCTTCGTATCATGACAAATATCTTGCACAAGACAACTGTTTCCACTCTCTATCAAGCTTCTGACAGTATCTTCAATCTCTTTGATAAGGTTATGGTGCTTGATGAAGGTCGTTGTATTTACTTTGGTCCTACCGCTACTGCCAAGAGCTACTTTGAAGATATGGGTTTCTACTGTCCTGATCGTAAGTCTACTCCTGATTTCCTGACTGGTCTCTGTAACATGAATGAACGTGAATACCGTGATGGCTATAGAGAAAAGGTGCCCGTCAACGCTGTTCAATTCGAAAAAGCTTACAATGACTCAGCTCTTTACTCTCAAATGATGCAAGAACGTGATGAATACGAACAAAAGATTCAACAAGATCGTCCTGATGAAAAGTTCCGTCAAGCCTTTGTTGAAGCTCACCAAAAACATGCTCCTGTTCGTTCTCCATTTGTCGCTACCTATTATCAACAAGTCAAGTCTCTTACCATTCGTCAATTCCAACTTATCTGGGGTGATAAGGGTGCTTTGATTTCTCGTTATGGTGGTGTTGTCATGAAAGGTCTTATCATGGCTTCCGTTTTCTTTATGATGCCTCAAGATGTTACCGGTGCTTTCTCTCGTGGTGGTTCTTTCTTGTTCTCACTTTTGTTTAATGCTTTGATCGCTCAAGCTGAATTGTCTGCTTTCATGCAAGGTCGTCGTGTTTTAGAAAAGCACAAACATTTCGCTCTTTACCGTCCTTCTGCTTTCTATATTTCTCAAGTTATTGCTGATGTACCTCTTGCTATTGTCCAAGTCTTGGTCTTTGAGATTTGTGTCTACTTTATGATGGGTCTTGTACTTGATGCTGGAAAGGTAACAAATTTTTTTTTTCTTGAGCCATTTTTACTTACTTTTACTTTAGTTTTTCACTTTCTTTATCATCTTGGTTGTCACTAACTTGTGTATGAATGGTTTCTTCCGTTTCTGGGGTGCCGTCTCTCCTAATTTCTTTACCGCCTCTCAACTTTCTTCCATCTTGTTGATTGCTGCCTTGGTTTACTCTGGTTACCAAATTCCTTATGTTAAGATGCATCCTTGGTTGATGTGGATCTACTGGATCAATCCCCTGGCATATGGTTACAAGGCCTTACTCTCTAACGAATTGACTGGTATGGAATTTGATTGTTCTGGTGTTGGTTCCGTTCCTTATGGTGCCTCTTACACTGAAGATGCTTACAAGACCTGTTCCCTTGCTGGTGCTGTGCCTGGTGCCAACACCGTTTTGGGTGATAGTTATCTTCACTCTGCTTATGGCTATGAAACATGGCAACGTTGGATCGACCTTGTGGCCGTCATCTTGTTTTTCTTCTTCTTTACCATCTTGACTGCCCTTGCCATGGAATTCGTTGATCTCCAAAAAGAAGGTTCTGTCACCAAGGTTTATAAGGCTGGTAAAGCTCCCAAACAAATGGATGAGTCTCAAGCAATGGAACAAAAGGCCACTGAAAACGACGAGCAAATGGAATCTGTTTCAACTGGTACTACTTTCTCATGGCATCACATGGATTACACTGTTCCTGTCAAGGGTGGTGAACTCAAATTATTGAACGACATCGGTGGTATTGTCAAGCCTGGTCATTTAACCGCCTTGATGGGTTCCTCTGGTGCTGGTAAAACTACTCTTTTAGATGTCTTGGCTCAAAGAAAGACAATTGGTAAAATTGAAGGTCGTATCTACATGAATGGTGAGCCTCTTGGTCCCGACTTTGAGCGTACTACTGGTTACTGTGAACAAATGGATGTCCATAATCCTAATGCTACTGTTCGTGAAGCCCTCAAGTTCTCTGCTTATCTTCGTCAACCTGCTGAGGTCCCCAAGGAAGAAAAGGATGCCTATGTTGAACAAATTATCCGTTTAATGGAAATGGAAAAGATCTCGGATGCTCTCGTAGGTGATCTTGAAGCTGGTGTTGGTATCTCTGTTGAAGAACGCAAGCGTTTGACGATCGCTACTGAATTAGTGGGTAAGCCCAAGCTTCTCTTTTTGGACGAACCTACCTCTGGTCTTGATGCTCAATCCTCTTACAACATTGTCCGTTTCATTCGTAAGCTCGCTGATGCTGGTTGGCCTGTGCTCTGTACCATTCATCAACCTTCTGCCACTCTCTTTGAACACTTTGATCACTTGGTTCTCTTGGTCCGTGGTGGTAAGACTGCTTACTTTGGTGAAATTGGTAAAGATGCTTCTACTATGATTAGCTACTTTGAAAGAAACGGTGGTCCCAAGTGCTCTCCTAGCGCTAATCCTGCTGAATATATCCTTGAATGTGTTGGTGCTGGTACTGCTGGTAAGGCTACCAAGGATTGGTCTGAAGTCTGGACTGCTTCTGATGAAGCCAAGGCTCTCAACGATGAACTCGAACAAATCCACCAAACAGTCGATGTTAACCACAAGAATACCAACAGTGCCTACTCTCTCTCCTTCTTACAACAATTTATTTTGGTTTACAAGCGTATGAATGTCTCCTGGTGGCGTTGTCCTACCTACAACATGGGTCGTCTCTTCAACGTATGCTTCATTGGTCTCTTGTCTGGTTTCTCTTTCTGGAAGCTTGGCAACACCCCCTCTGACATGCAAAACCGAATGTTCTCAGTCTTCACCACTCTCTTGATGAGTAACGCTTTGATTATTTTGGCTCAACCTCGTTTCATGCAAGAACGTACCTGGTTCCGTCGTGAATATGCTTCTCGTTACTATGGCTGGGCTCCGTTTGCGCTTTCTTGTATTCTGGTTGAAATTCCTTACTTAATCTTCTTCTCCACTATCTTCTTGTTTTGTTTCTACTGGACTGCTGGACTCGAAAACGTCTCTGATCGTGTTGGTTTCTTTTATATCCACTTTATCATCTTCTTGTTCTACTCTGTTTCACTCGGTTTCACTATCGCTGCCTTCTCTAGTACACCCCCTATGGCTGCCGTCATCAATCCTTTCTTTACTTCCATCTTGATCTTGTTTGCTGGTATCATGCAACCACCCTCAGCTATGCCTCACTTTTGGAGTTCTTGGATGTATTGGGCAGATCCTTATCATTATCTGATCGAAGGTCTTGTAGTGAACGTGATGGACAGTATTCCTGTAGTCTGTGACTCTAATGAATTTATTCAAATCCCTATCCCTGATGGTCAAACCTGTGGTAACTACATGGCTGATTTCTTCAATGCAGGTGGTAACGGTTATGTTGAAAACGACGCTGCTACTGGCTCTTGTAACTATTGTAACTACAAGTATGGTAACGAATTCTATGAGACAAGAATCGGTTGGAAATTCGAAAACAGATGGCGCGATTTTGGTATCCTTTGTCTTTACTGTGTTTTCAACGTCTTTGCTTTCATGTTCTTTGTCTTCTTGTTCAGAAAGGCTAAGCGATAAAAAAGAAAAAAAAAAAAAAAAAAAAAAATACCAAAAAATTATATAGAAAAAAAACTTGTACATTATTACACATTCCAATAAAATATTTATTATTTTTTTTTAAAAAAAAAACCTGTTTCTCTTTTCATTGAATACACTTTAGTGTTCGGTTTATATTTAAATTAATAAAAATTTGTTTTCTTCAACCACAAGCTATTTTGGATTTTTTTTATTTTTATTTTGCATAAATTTATTTCTTGACTAAAATTCAGTCTTTTTCACAGTATACGCCTTCTTAACAGGTAATTGAGGAGGTATTCTTGGCTCTGGTTGTTGCTCTTCCGGTTCATCCTTATTTTCTTCTGTACTCACCGAGCCTTTCCTCACTCTCTTCGCATCCGCTGACTTTTTCTTTTCCTCCGCAATCCGTTTCTTCTCCAACTTTTCTTCTTCCTTTTTGGCCTTAAAATCATCATTTGCCTTTTTGATCGCATCCGAATTATTCTGTTGAAGTTCAGTAGCCGTATTAAAATCCAACATTTGTACTCTTTGAGGTCGTTGAAATCCCTTGGGCATATTGGTTGATGATCGAACAGATCCACCACCACTTGGTGCACGTTGTATAGGTTTACCTGCCGGTCTTCTTGGTTTAGTAATAAACAGACTGGATCCACCACCACCTGGGGGTCGTGAGGGTGGAGGAGGTCGAAAAGATCTAGGTGGAAATCCTCCAGAGGTAGGTGTTGTAGGTGGACTGGCAAATTGAGCAGTGGTAGGTGAAGTGATTCGTTTATTCAATCCAGTTAATTCAATTGCACTTGGTCTCTTTTGTGGTATTGCTACTGTTGGGGCTGCTAAAACAGGTTCCGATATGGATTCTGTAGGTTCGTAGCCTTCAATTTCTTCTCTTTCTGCCATTTGTCTTAGTTGGTCCAAGGGATTGATGGGATTTACCAAGTCTTCAGTGTCGTTGCTTACTTGAAGATGTTGTTTTACTGTTGGTTGCCATTGTGTAAAGGTTTTGGAAATATGTGTGGGTAATGTACGATTTTCGGCTTCTGAAAGCATATGTTCAGGCGCGTGAAAACTGATACCGTGTTGATGAACTAAAAAAAAATGAGTTTTTGTTTATGCTTTGTTATTTTTTTTTTTTTTTTTTTTTTTTTACCAGACTCTCTTGCTTTATTCAAAATAGAAATAGAGTTATTCCAATGTTCAAGATTTTTATTTAATACTTGTTTTTCAAGATAAGTTGAGAGCATATCTGCTGTAAGCCTTACAAACTCGTCATCGTCTTCACTTGCTAATTTATTGATCTATTGTTTTATATTAACAAAAAGAGAAGAAAAAAAAAAACACTCTCAATTAAAAAAAAACCTTTGTAAAACTAGTGCGAAAAGAAAGCACGTCTCTGTATCGAAAGTGTAAAAATGAAGCCATAATGTCAAGTTTAGTTTGTTTATCTAAATCCTTAAAACAATTGGCAGCCATTTCAATCACATCGTCCATAAGATTAACGGCTACATGAGCACTATCCCAGCCTGTCTTTGTTTCAATAGCAATAGTTGCTTTCACGAATTCAACTTGACTTTGTTCCATTTTTTTTTAAAAAAAAATTACAATAAAAAAAAATGCAAATAAAAGAAACAAGGTCTATTTTTGTGCGCGTCACATTTTTTTTTTATTGTTTTATTTGTAACCTTTAATGAAGCATAATTGAACATCGGATACATCGTCAATAATATGAGAATAATTATTTTCTATAACTTCTTGTCGTGTATATAAATACTGGTTATATTCTTTACAGACATTAAAAGTGATGTATTTACATTCTTGTAAATACATGTGTCTTAACTGAATTGTTTCTTGACAAGCCAATGTAGTGAATGCAATGCTGTAAATCATAACGTCTTTTAAATGGGGATGGGTTTGAAGCAAGTTGGGTATAAAATCAGTTGAGACCAATAATCTCGAGGTTGAAATATAAAGTGAGCTCAACTTGGGCATACTATCGATCAAGAGAGACCAAATATAAGACGGAGCATGACAAGGGAACCGTTCGAATTCTCTCGAGATTGGATAATATTTTCGAAATGCGATGGATAATACAAGCATTTGATCTAATCGGATAATAGCCTTTATCGAACGTGCAATCTCTTGTGGGTAATAATCATGAATGACAATCGCTAGCTTCTCTAGTCGAGGTGAAACATGGACGATATGTTCTAGAGTACTGCAGCTCACAGAGTCCGTGAGTGCCAACTGCGTCAGGTTTTGAATGGCCCCCAAATAGACTTGTTGTGGTATCATACTCACCTTGGAGTGCTGGTAATGAACCGGATGGAGAAGATCGATATTTGTCAAAAGATGGGCGTTTGTCTTCTTTGGTGGAAGAGGAGGTTCGATCAAGACTTGTCTAAAAAGGAATCTTTTAAGCGTCGGTCTAAGGAGGTCAATGATGGTATCCAGCGTGTTTCGCTTGATGGTGCAGTCCACTAGAGTGAGTGAGATCAATTTGGGCTTGTGTTGACAGAGAGCAGAAAAATCATCAAATGTATCTTGACAGTGGCCGATAAAGAGTTCTGTCAGATGAGGGCAGGATTCGAGAAAATAGACAAGTCCATAGTGTTCTGTTCGGGGTGATGGGTGAAAATCGATACGTAAAGCTTTGAGATTGGTGACCAAATTAGCCATGAGCTTTGAGTTGGACAGATCAAAATGTGGACCGTTCGACAAATTTCGATGTAGGGAACACACATGATCGCCCAAAACAAAATTGGGGGAAAGTGCAGCGGGTGTAGAGAGCAATTCGGTAGCCATCTGAATAGAATCTGCCGTTTTGATATCCTGTACTCGAGGTAAGATGAATTCCTTGTGTTTCCAAAGAAAAGGTGCACATAGCTTATACAATCGCTGACAGGATAAAGCAATAGACTTCAAGTGTGTGTAATTGTGCTCGGGGTAGCGCCAACCGAGAAAATCCGCCTTGTCATAAGGTTTTATAGAAGACAAGTAAATAATGGATTCAATGATTTCACTTGGCAAACTTAAGAGTAAACACGTCATAAAAGAAAAAGGGAAAGAAATCGAAATAAAAAGAGAGGGTTTTATTTGTAATAGTATTCACATGATCACCCATATCTTGTAAACAAATAATTTGGATCATCACTCTTTTAAGGATTTTATAAATTCGTCACGTGTTACAGCATGATCCAATAGTTACTCCTTTTTCGCTCTTTTGGAAATTTTCTCCCCTCTCTCTCTATTTAGTCATGTTTAATGCCACCCGACTCAAGGTACAACTCAAGCTGTCCATCAACAGACTCAAGATGCTACAAGCCAAAAAGACTTCTTTGAACCAGCAACAAAGAAAAGATATTGCTACTTTAATAGAAAAAGGAAAAATAGAAAGTGCGAGAGTTCGTGTTGAACATGTCATTCGAGATGACTTGATGATTGAAGCTATGGAAAGCTTAGAACTTTATTGTGATTTATTATTAGCTCGTTTTGGCTTGTTAGAAACTTACAAGTAAAATACTATAGAATAAGAGGGTGTACATCTAATTTTTTTTAGAACCTGTGAAGCCAGTATTGCGGAAGCTGTCAACACAATTATCTGGGCTGCACCTAGATTATCAGAAGTGAAAGAACTAAGTTTGGTAGGTTAGAAGATATATTGTGATATTGAAATTAACTAAAAGAAAAGGCAAGAGACCAAATGGCTTCCAAGTTTGGTAAAGATTTTACGTTGGAAGCCGTAGAAAATAAAGATGAACAGGTGAACCCAAAGGTACCAAGAGATTAATCTACAAGTTTTTAAATAATAGTTAGATTGTGATGAAATTACAAGTAAGTACACCTGATTCTTATTTGGTGGAACTTTATCTTGAAGAGATTGCAAGAACATACAAAATAAGTTGGAGATCCAATATTATTGATCATCCTGACGATAAAGTAGAAGAAGAAAGGATTCCTTCTGATAACGAAGAAGAGGTAAGAGTGTGTTTTGAAATACAATTTAGCTAAATTTAAATTTCAGAATATCACACAAAATGAGGATGCATCGGATATTCCACTCGATCTGCCACAAATACCCTCCAATGCCCCCTTAAAGAAGACTATTTTGGATACAAGTGATCCCAACGATTTTGACGCACTGGCCAAAAGACTAAATGCATTAAAAAAGAAATAAAAGCTGGACTGCTTTTTTTTTTCAGAAAAAAAAAACCACCATTTAAACGCAATTCAATTTTTGGCCCATTTTTCTCTTTTTCTATTATTTCTCAGATAAATATATGGATACCAAGGAGAATGAAAAAGCGGTAGTAACGATCAACGCTACTGAGACAGATGAAAAAAATAAAGACCAAGACGTGACTGAAAAAGCGACAAACTACAGAGCCACGTCAATCGCTTTGATTGAAAAACTACTTCAGTTTTCAACACCAAGACTGGATACGAAGATTGTTAACGTATTACTTCTTGAAGGTACTATACCATCTTCTTACTCTCACTAACCTACAAAGGCATGATGGATATATTGATGACACATATCACAAGGCTGGACGTTGTACAAGAACACGATTCAGTGGACCTGACAAGTTGTACACTTGAGGAAAAATTCAAATATGCTACGCATACAAGGGATGCTGAGGATTTGGACGCATTAAAAAGATCCTATCATGCTATGGAATTTCTATCTGGCACGTCAGCCAATCATTTATGGATTCAAAACTCAAAATTCTATACAATTGGTAAGCAGAAAATTTTAGAAAAAAAAATCAACTCATTTTTTAAATTAGTCAATCACTTGTTTAATATCTTTTCTCCCAATTCACATGGAAATTTCAATCATTTTTATAGAATATTTCAACACTTTACTAGAAGATATCCTTGTGATATGCTCGACTATGTTATTTCAGCCAACAATGCTTTCATCCTGTTCGACTTCATGTTACCTTATCTGACAGAAAGCGCAGTGGCAGACTCTATCCTCGGATTGATCTTTGTTCACGACATTAACCCTGAAACAAAAGAAAAGAGAGAAAAATGTCATGATAGACTACATGAGCTTAAACTTTTGGAATGGATTATTCAGGTGATACAGATGTCTGGTAAGAAAAAGAACAAAGCTATATATATGTATATATATATATATATATATATACAAATTACTCATATTTGTATGTTAGATTCTCCAAACTATGTAGAAGCAGCACAAGAATTCTTATTACGTATGATTGAGGAATCTTCACAAGTAGAAAATAGCGACATATTGTTTAAATCGCTAGATGAAGAAATGATTAAAGTCTTGATTCATCAGATATGCAATAACCTACCTTCTAAAAAACGCAAACGAACAATACAAATAGTCAAGTCATTAGTAAAAAGGTGAAAAACACACACACAGTAAACTATAATATTGTAACACATGAATAGTGGCATGTTAAATTCAAGAGCATCTTCTACACCTGTACAGGGGCCACTTTACCTTGTTTCTGACAAAAGTCAAAAATTACTTGCAAATTATTTATCCGATATTTCTTCACTCATCATGAAAGACCGTGGACAGACGACCAACACAAAAGAGTACGTGATCTTTTATAAGCAAATGACTAAAACTCTTTATAGATACCCTTTAACAACATCTGATATAGACTTGATAGAAATCATTTATCAAATATTGTTCAACATTAACGAAAAATCGCAGATGCTGGCATCTATCCACACTGAGTTTTGGGATGTTCTTGTTCATTCATTTTTCGAAAAATCGTAAATCAAATAATATAAAACAAAACAAAACTAATCGTTTGTATAGATCAAGCAGTATTTATCATACATTGTTTTACAGAATGTTCTCATTGCTTCTATCTATTCATGATGATACAATCGTTATCGCCATCGTTGAGAAATCTTGTTTAATCCAAAGACTTATTCAAGAATATGAAGACAAGACAAAGAGAACAGGTAAAAAAAAAATGCATTTAAGGTCAATCACTTAATATATACATCTAAGATACTCGAGGATTCGCTTTACTCATCTTAAATCATTTTCGACTCATGTCTGATTCTCAACAATCTCAAGCTATCACCGAGACCATAAAAAAAAATACTGAATTTCAAGCGTTTTTACCCACCCTAAGAAACCAAACTTTAATTCAACTTGAACCCATGTCCGCTTGGAAACTCGAAGCCTGCTCTCGTCCACCAGCGCATCTAGGTCCAAGTCCACCCATACATGTCACCCATTCTTCTCCTTATGCAACTTCAATGCCTCTCATCACCAATCTAAGTGAGTCAGATCAAGGAGGAATCGATTTGGGTAGTGAATGTAAGCCAAGTTCAAATATATAATGAAACTCCCAACTAATCCCATACATTTAGTTGCTTATAGTCTAGGATTTACCGGTCCAATAGAATCAGATCCTTTACCAGAGATAGAACATGAAGAAATAGAACCTTCAGGCATTTTCTTTGAAAGTCTGACATCAGAAAACAATGATGAATAAAAAATTTAAAAAACGCGTATCGGGGAGTAAAAACGTTTTTTGTTTCCTTATTTTTTTTTATTTAGTCATTTAATAAAATGTATAGCTCTGATGAAGAAGACCTTGACTGTCCCCTCTGCATGGAGGAGCTGGATATTGCTGATAGAAACTTTAGACCTTGTCCTTGTGGTTACAAAGTATATATAGCATTTTTCTCGAAAAAATGATTTGTCATTGAAAGCTTTATAAAGATTTGTAGATTTTGTTGGCATCACATTAGAGAAAATTTAAACGGGAGATGTCCTGCATGGTAAGCCTCCTCCCCAGAAAAAAGTTGTTAATATAATATTTAGTCGAAGAGAATATTCTGAACAAATTGCAGAATTTGAACCCATCAGTGCTGATGAGTAAAAAAAAAAAAAAACAAAAAAAAAAAAAAAAATAAAAGGAGTAGTAGTTTGGCTCATTATTTTTTTTAGAATACAGAGAATTAGAAGAGAAAAGAAAGAAAAGGAAAGACAGCAAAAAGATATGGAAGTTGCCAATCGTCGCCATTTGGCCAACATGAGAGTTGTTCAAAAAAATCTTGTTTATATTATTGGTCTTCATCCAGGATTAGCTACAGAAGAAGTAAGACAAAAACAACAACAAAAAGGAGTTTTTGATTAACGTTTCGAATAGGTTATAAGATCTCACGATTATTTTGGACAGTTTGGCAAGATTGCCAAGATTGTGATCAACAAGAGACAAGTCGCTCCTACTTCACATGCAAACGGAGCCACATCAATGCAACCCAGTGCTGCGGTCTATGTTACTTATGTTAGAAAAGATGATGCTACCAAAGCAATCAATGCAGTGGATGGCAGTATTATGGCTGGAAGAGTCTTGAGGTAAGGAAAAAATCTATTTGTTTTATATTTGAACTAATGTATGTGTGTGTATAGAGCTTCCTACGGTACAACCAAATACTGCACTTATTATCTTCGTAATATGTCATGTCCCAATCCAAATTGTTTGTATTTACACGAACCAGGAGAGGATGCAGACACAATATCAAAAGAGGAATTAGCAACTGGGTAAAAGAGAAAGAGCGAGAGAATAGGGAATGTTATATTGACTTTTTTTTTTTTTGTAGCAAACATCAAATGAGGGATCAAGTATCCTATGACAATAATAGTAGTGATGAAGACGACGATGAAGATTATCCCCGGCCATCACAGTACAGTTCACCTACGATCTCTCACTCTGATTTCCCTCCGGTTGCTTCTATTCTCAACAAAAAGACAAATGTAGTAGATGATGAACGTCCAGCGCTTCCAGCCACAGCTTCTTGGGGAAAGACGAGTACACCAGGCACACCCACTACTAAAAATAGTGGATTACCGGGCCGTCCTTTAACATCCGACGCCTTTGGCCCTCCCCTGTCCGTGGCAGTAGCTCAGCAACAACAACAAAGTCAAAAGCAACAAGTATCACCTACTGTGTTGAAGCGTAAGTTGGAAAAGAAGAAGCGCAAGGAGATGCTCCAGAAGCAAAGAAAGGAAGAGGAAGAAAGGGAACATTTGACACAACAACAAACGGCAGGACCTTCTGGAGTGAGTCATCATCATCAAATGACAAGGGAGGAAGAAGAAGAGGAAGAGGATGAAGAAGATTATTATTATCCATTAGACGACCTTGCTCAATTTGTGATGGGTACTGCCTTTGAAGAGATGTGTATACCCAGATTGACCAGAGAAGAAAAACCTATTGGTGTATCTGGATTATATGAAGCTTCAGATAGTCATCATACACCAACAACTACACCACCTTTGAGTTTAGAGCAATTGACCATCAAGGACGAAACAATGTCACCCTTTGAATTTTTGACACAGTCCATTTCTACGCCAAAATACACAGGATCATTCAATCCATTTTCTCATCAAATCCTGAGAAGTAATACAGCCTTATTTGGTTCACCTGTACGCAAACATTCAAGATTTGGTTTTGCTCAGTTTTAAAATTCAACAAAAAATAAAATAAATAAAAAACTATAACAATTTATTGATGGGAGGGGTGTTTATTACATTTATTTACAATTTAAAAGCGCAAGTCCCAATCAATCTTGGGGCCCAACTTGGGTAAGACTTCCACTACAGTGTGCATATCCTTATCACCTCTACCAGAAAGACAAATAACAATATCCTTATCCTTGGGGAGTTCCTTGGCTAATTCGATGGCAGCATGGATAGCATGAGAGGATTCCAAAGCAGGAATAATACCTTCTAATTGAGTCAATTTTCTAAAACCAGTCAAACATTGAGCATCGTCAGCCACGCGGTACTCGGCTCTTCCACAGTCTTTTAAGTAAGCATGCTCGGGACCTACACCTGGATAATCCAAACCAGCACTGACAGAATGTGTTTCAATAATTTGACCCTTTGCGTCTTGTAAAAGATAAGTACGAGTACCATGAAGGACACCGGGAGTACCCAAAGATAATGTGGCAGAGTGTTTTTCGGTATGAACACCATCACCACCGGCTTCAACGCCCACGATACGTACACTTTCATCTTGAACAAAAGGATGGAACATACCAATCGCATTAGAACCACCACCCACACAAGCAACAACGGCATCAGGCAGCTTGCCAGCCTTCTCGAGCATTTGAGCCTTGGTTTCTTTACCAATAACAGATTGGAATTCACGAACAATCATTGGGAAAGGATGAGGGCCAATGGCAGAACCAACAAGATAATGTGTCGTACTTACGTTGGCAACCCAATCACGCATCGCTTCATTAATAGCATCCTTGAGTGTTCTCGATCCATTCTTGACTGGCACCACAGTGGCACCCAACATTCTCATACGAAACACATTCAAGGCTTGACGACGACAATCCTCTTCACCCATATAAATACAACATTCCAAACCGAATTTGGCACAAACAGTAGCAGTAGCCACACCGTGTTGACCAGCACCTGTCTCTGCAATAATACGCTTCTTTCCCAAACGCTTGGCCAGCAAGATTTGACCGACGGCATTATTGATCTTGTGAGAGCCTGTGTGATTAAGATCTTCACGCTTCAACCAAATACGAGCTCCACCCGACTCTTCTGTCAATCGACTGGCGAGTTGAAGTTGAGAGGGACGCGAGATGTAATCATAGTAAGATTCAAACTCGGCCTTAAACGCAGGATCGTTAATGGCATCAATAAAACAAGTCTCGAGTTGGGTCAAACAATCTACAAGTGCTTCGGGCACATAAGCACCACCGAATTCACCAAATCGGGTTTGCATCTGATAAAAGTTCTTGATATCGTCGGGTGTAAAGGGGCCGCGACCGGCGGCATCGTTCACTTCCAAGTCGGCTTGATCACCTTTACTGGCTGCATAAATCTCAATCGGTTGCTTGCGTCCACTGACTTCGGCTACGTATTGTTGAAGGATGGGACCAACAGCCTGATTGTTCTCTACTGCTTCTCTGGTCAATGTGATCAGACGAGAGCCGACGACGACACCATCGGCGTGTGCGCCTACTTGGACGAAATGGTCACGCGTAGAGACACCAAAGCCCACGGCCAAGGGTACGTCGGTGTATTTCTTAATACGAGCGATAATATTGGGTAATTCGGTATTGACGTCGTCACGGGCACCAGTCACACCCATACGGGAAACAACATAGATGAATGAATCGGCGATGGTTGCCAAGAGCTCGATACGCTTCTCGGTGGTAGAGGGTGCAATCAATGGGACATAGGCTAATCCGTACTTGTAACACACATTACGGAAGCTGTGGGATTCTTCAGGTGGTAAATCGACCATAATGTATCCATTCACACCAGCTTCCTTACAATCGCGAACCATATTTTCCTCTCCATAGGCAAGAATAGGGTTGTAGTATCCCATAAACACAACAGGGATTTTTAATCCTTGGCTACGTGCATCACGAACCATTTGAAGACACATGGAAATATCAGTGTTGTGTTTAAGTGATTCCTGTTATTGTTTAGTTTTTTTTTTTTTGAAATATAATTATAACTTACTGTGCTAGCATATTGAATAGTAGGTCCATCAGCAAGAGGATCCGTAAAAGGAATACCTTTAATTAAATTGTAAGCGCTCTCCATTATATCTCTTAAAGCCCAATATTACCTAATTCGACTACATCAGCACCACCTTTCTCTAAGGCCAAAAGACTTTCTACTGTTTGAGCAGGTGAGGGATATCCTGCAGTAATGAAGTTGACAAAAGCAGGTCGATCTAATATGTATTGTCAGTACATTACATACTCCTTTTATGGTGCTCTTTACTTTGATCTTTAGCAGTTTTAAACGCGTTGCGAAGTCCAGCAGACATAATTAAATTGTTATTTGAAAGAAATCAAAAAAAGTGGGTAAAAAAACTCAGCTTTTTATTGAAAACTGACGGAGGCAAATTTGATTGGAAAGAAGAATGAGTCAGGATTATTGAACTTCCACTAAGTCCTGTAGACCGAAAGTAAAGTTATCTTAACTCCTTTGAACCGAAAGAATCAATTTGTTCAAGCTAAAAAAAAAAAATGTCGATCCTCTTGAAAAATCATTCGGGAATGTCACTAAGCTCTACTTGCTGAATGGGGAAATGAAATGTCAATGAGCCAGAAAAAAAATCATATCTTGAAATATATTTTTATACATACACACGCACACACACAAACACACATACATGCACATACACATACACATACACATACACATACACAAGCAGATACAAGAAGACACAAGCAGACACATATTCTCAATGAAATGCCTTAGTGAATATTACTTCCATCAATTACTGAGGATTAGAGTGCTGGGCTTGTCTCACTAGCCCTTTTTTTTGCATGAGGATTTTCATAGCTGATGTCCTTTGTTATCTTTAGAGTCGCTGCAAATAATCTGAAGATGAATGGTCTTCTCTGGACACGATTGTTTTTATTTTTTAAACGACAAAGTCTAAGTACTTTGTACATTATATATAAGAGTAAATAAGACTCAGAGAATTCATGCCATCTTTCGTCACTTTGATATGATTGGATTTAACGATATTGATAGTTTTGGGTCATATCTACACTACAAGAGACAATTCGATTAAAAAAGCAAGAGAGAGAGAAATGTTTGTAAATATTTTTCAAGTAATGTATTTGAACCTATCGAGTGCACTTTTGTTTGTTCAGGGATAACTGAACTGGATAATTTTATTGTGGCCTTGAGCGAACCCGACATTCTGTCGATTGCTGCTGTCCTCAACGTCTTGCCCCAGGAGCATCTCGATTGAATCTGTCTGGGACGTCACCTTCAGTTCGGAAAGACCTTAGAATATGTAACATATTGAGACAAGTAGCCAAATCTCTATTCCACAGACGAGGGCCAAACGTTCTTGCTGTTCTTGTAATGGTCTGTCATAATGTGCCCAGAACCGCATTTGGACAAAAAATTGGGACGTTATACAAAATCCCAAAAATATCAAAACTCTAAGGAAACTTTTTGTCCTTGATCGATTGTTATAACGAAGGTCAAATACCATGACTAAACCGATCATTTCATCTCTGGTCGTGTATAACTGGTAAGTTTTTTTTTTTGTGTACAGTGCGGCTGGTAAATTTTATCAGTTTTGAAGGTTATTGGAATTTTTAAATTACCCTGAACATTCAATCATCAATCTTTCTGTTTTATCTTTTAAACTGTAACCAATTCCATTCATCATCTTCTTCTGTTCATCACTTAAGCAAATGGCCAATTGTTTGTTGGCTATCAGGCCCTTCTCACACCTGTTACAGTTGATAAAACAAAGTTAAACACTTAATATGAAATGAAAATCAATTATTGCTTACCACATGAATGAGGTGTTCTTGTATACAGCACTAAAATATTTGAAAAGTGGAATAATGTATTCATAGTAGGGTGTGAATGCATTGGTGTCAGTGTAATATGCAGGCTTTTCACAATTTGCATGATAATCAGACATAGTATACTTCAAAAGGTTCACAACTTGTTTTTCTTCTGCAGAATATGTATCATCGAATTTATGTGCGTAGATTGTTTACATGAGCTCCTCAAAGTCACCGTCAATTATACGCTTCAAAAAAGATTGCACTTTGGGCATTTCATTAAAACACCTATTGTTGTCTTGATCAAGCATGTTTAGCTTGTAGTCGTCTAAAACATCATTCGAAGTTGGTGTTAAAGGGGTATTTGAAATAATCACTTCGAATGCAGACTGGACTTGGGAGGCATCAATTTCAGTGATACGTGGTTTGTTGATTGTGATCAACGGCCCCATTGAGGGTGTACAGAAATTAAATGACTTCCTAGACTTTTTTACATGAACAAAACCATCCTTTCATGTATATAGACAAAAAAGATAATAAGAATTTAGATTTTACTGCTCTTTAGATTAAGATGATGTTAACTTACTTTTTTCTGTTTATCACACGTATCTGCCACCTTTCTCTTGACCTAAACAAGAAAATAAGTCAATAAAAAAAAAACAGAAGTTCAATTAATTATAAACTTACTGTGGTAGGATTGAAATTGTTCGTTTGATCAATGCTTCCAAAGTTTGTTGACAAGATCAGCAACTTTCGCAGAAGACGGCGATGAAGCTGAAGATAAGGTCGAGGGCTGTTCCAAAGGACTCACTGGAGAAGTTTCTTGAGAAGCTTGTGAAGTTAAATTGACGTTATGAATTGATTGCAGAAACTATTTTAAAAAAGAAATATGTACATTATGTGTCATTCTTACTATAAGGGTTATTCTTCTTACCTTCAATTCTTTCATAAGATTATTTCCAGGCGTGATTGAGGTTTTTCGTTCTTCCATCTCCTTTTCCAAAGCAATTTCGATCAAATCATATGAATTTTTGACTGGGATGTTTTGATGAAGATAATAAGCTAACGCATCCACTGCTTTCCAGTCCTTTCTTGCTATGCGCTTAAAGTTGTTATGGAAGATACGGTTTTTATCCTCTCCACTCTTTCTCAAACCTCTCTTCTCTTTCTTCTGACATTGCCCGTTTTGGTACACTAGTTTTGTTTTTTAATAAAAAGAAACAAGTTCTTTTTATTTATTTATTTTTTTGATATTTACTATTGCTTTAACTGGCAGTAAGTGTACAGGGTTTACAGTTCGGTTTAATCTAG
The DNA here is from genome assembly GCA_000697035.1 of Rhizopus stolonifer B9770. Lineage (NCBI taxonomy): Eukaryota > Fungi > Mucoromycota > Mucoromycetes > Mucorales > Rhizopodaceae > Rhizopus > Rhizopus stolonifer. The sequence goes on from JNDS01005111.1 coordinate 31,070, forward strand.
GATTTACAGTAGCTCTGCTCCCATAGTTCGTTCTCTAATAAATTGAATTCGTTTTGATCTTCGACCAAAATCAATTTTTGTAAATCCCAAAGTTCGCTTTTTGATGGATCAAAATTCATTTTGATAGTGTGTTACACACGCACCGAGATTTTGGGAACTCAACAACCCAGATAGAATTGAACTTTGTCGTCTTATTATTTCCTTTTTAGTTTTTTGTTACGTCAGAGTATCGGATCAGATGTGTACGACAAGCTTAGTTTTTTTTTCCATAGAAATGTTTTATTTTTTTTTTTTTATTTTTGCAGCTACGGCCATCTGATCCCGTTCGATCTCCACTGTTAAGCAATTTCTGGATCAGTCAGTACTATGGTAGGGAATCATATGGAAATATTGGAAGATTTTTTTGTACTTTGATTATTTTGATGCCACGAGAGATTGCCCAGTGAAGCTTGATGAGACACTACGGTTCATTTGTTGGGAGAGATCACGAGCAACATATCCAAATATTACCAATGATATTAAATTCCCTGTTCAGCAACAAACAATAGCTGATCCTAGTAATGGTTCATTATCAGGCGGGCTTTGTTTTTGAAAGGACTAGAGACAAAAGAGTAAGAAAGACGCACATACAACCTCACATCACGCATCTAATTCTCTATTATACATCTACCATATTTCCAAATATTTCTTTACAGATAAACAAAACAACATTTGCTGTTTCCCCTTGTAGTTCCGAGCTTTTTGTAGAGGAAAATTTGAATTTACTCCAAGTAATAGACATAAACAGCTTTTTATATAGACGCTATTCTACTCTACTATTCAACATTAATAAGTTCTATACTTTGTGGTGGTTGATTGATATCATACATAAGTTTCAAAACTATCAAAATGAAAAAAGAAAAGAAAACAAAGTCTTTCAATATTCTGAAGAATAAACTGGATCTCAAAATTTAAATCTTTAGATATTTTAAGCTCAAACCAAATTTGGGTCAAAAATCATTTTACAACATTATTACGTCATTCATGTCATATTTAAATAAAAGGACTCTACATTTAACTAAATATTTACTATTATTATTTTTTATTCTATTTTATCTTTTATACTATAATGTCTACAGCAAACAATAGCGAAGCTCAAAATTCAGGCAGAGCAAGACGTACTAAATATCAAATGGTCTCTGAAAATACCAGAAAGGCAGTTGTCAAGTACTGGGAAGACAACCGTTGCAGTATGTCATTCAATAAAATGGCAAAGAATATGCGTGTACGAACGCCAACTTTAAAAAGTATCATTAAGATTTATAGAGAAACTGGAAGAGTAGAAAAGAAGCAAAGAGGTGGAAGGAGCCACAACCGTATAAACGATGAACATTTACAGTTTATCAAGGATTGTGTGGATGAAAACCCATCTGTTACACTTGGGACGATACAAGAAAAGATGAAAAACCATTTCAACATGGAACGTCCACATTCAATTTCTGGAATCGATTATGCACTGAAAAACAGAATTTAATATACATTGAAACAGATACATAAGTATCCCGAAAGATGAACGATTATGATATCAGAATCCAAAGACGCGACTATTGCAGTATGCTCACGGCTCGCGGCATTAGCTATAGCAATAACTGTATCTTTATCGATAAAGGTGGATTCAATTTGTGGCTGAAAAAGGGCTATGCAAGGTCAGAAAGGGGACTTTCCGCTTTTCAAACAGTGTCAAGTCAGAGAAAGAGAAATATCTCTCTCATGGCTCCTATGTCAGCAAATGGTGTCCAGTTTTGTGCTACAGACAATACAACGTATGGTACGAATGGGGCAGTCTTCGCCAATTACATGACAGAACTGTTCAATTACCTTAAACCCGAAGAAGTGCCTGATCAGACGTTCATCATGGACAACTGTCGGATTCACTCGTCTTCAGAAGTTAAACAAGTGATGGAGCGATTTCCTCGACATAAGGTTATTTTTTCCTCCCTTGGTCACCATTCTTGAGCCTCATCGAAGAACTTTTCTCTAAACTGAAGTTTTTTGTGAAAAGGGAACATTTGGACGACACGGACACCTTGCTTTGAAAAATCAGGGAAGGCCTGGCAGACATTTCTGCTAACGATTGTGCTGGTTGGACATCTCACTCCCGATCTTTCTTTCCTCGCTGTTTAGCAATGGAT
>JNDS01005112.1:0-11615 GCA_000697035.1 Rhizopus stolonifer B9770
CCGATAACGGTTTGAGTCATTCCGCACCAAAGGATGAAAACCCGCAAAAGGGTACGAAATTCGCAAAAGCAAAAAAAAAAAAAAAAACAAAGCCCTTTTTTTTCCTTTTTTTTTTTTTTTTTTTTTTTTTTTTTTTTTTATGAGTAAGGTATTTGTTATTCCTACTTTATGAATCTTGGGGCTGAGAGTAAAGATATAGGGACCTTATATTTCACCTTCTACTGGAGCAAGAAAATTAGGAGCAAATAGCAGCAGCACACGATCACCCAATGTGAGCAACGTCTTTTCTCACCTTCGACCAGTACCTTTCCAACATCGATTGAGAAAATTGAAATTATCGGATGAAGAAGACGATACGGTGCAAGATGAATCAATGCATTCTATTTCAGATTCATTTAAACGATATGAACTAATGACAGAATTGTAAGACAGAATATGTCATTCACTCTAAACTAACTTGGTTTGCAGCATTAATTTGAAAAATGATAGTCATTGCCCACTGGGCGTCTATGTAATGCCTTCCTCTGAAAATCTCTATGGCAAGTATCCAAACAAGATAAAAAAAATCTAATAACAAAATTATAGTGTGGTATGGAGTGATCTTTGTGCACCAAGGTCACTATCACTCGGGAGTATTTAAGTTCAGATTAGCGATACCCGAAAGTTATCCAGAATATCCACCCTCCGTAACATTCATGAGTGATATGTTCCATCCCCTCGTAGACGGCGGTGGCAATCTCTCGATCACTCAACAGTTCCCCACCTGGAGACCCTTCGAAGACTATATTTTTCACGTTCTGCACTACATTAAAAACATTTTCAAAAAAAATATGTTGGATCGTTTGATTGATAAACATTGCTTCAATAAAGAAGCTTATCGACTGTAAGTAATCCAAAGATATTCTTAATAATAACTATTCTTTTAGTTACAGAACGGATCTTAAAGTATTCAGTAAACTAGCTCAGCAGTGTTCCCAGCTGTCTATCCATGAATCTTATCTGTTTGATCACTTTCCAGATGATAACATGATTCGTTTCTCTCCTCTAAGCGACTCTACCTATGGTAAACATCAACCAATCTATAACGTTTACTGACTTTCTTTAGATGAACTTTGGTCTCAACTTTTAAAACAATAAATATTCTGATTAAACGCAAATATATAACTGAAGAAAAAGATACAATTTCATTTTATTTTTTCTTTTAAGCTTCAATAGCCTTGAAGTATTCAGAAAGCTTACCCTTTTGGGGGACAAACTTGACGTAACAACCATCAGGCTTGACAAGACCTTGAGAACGAGCTTCGACGTATTCGGCACGGTTCAAGGGAGTGAAACCCCACTTCTTAGAGATAATGATCTTTTGTTGACCGGGGAACTTGTACTTACAACGTCTCAAGGCTTCAATGACAACAGCTCTGTTGGATTCCTTGGAACGAACGGAGAAGATGATTTGACCAATGTTGACACGAGCGACGAGACCGTTGGGTTTACCGAAAGCACCACGCATACCTTGTTGCAATCTATCGGCACCAGCACATGACAACATCTTGTTGATACGAGTGACGTGGAAGGGATGGACTCGGATACGCATGTGGAAGGAGTCCTTACCAGAGGTCTTGGACATGTACTTGTTGGCACAGATACGACCAGCTTCCAAAGCTTCGGCAGACAATTGTTCCTTCTCGTTGGAGACCAAGTGAATACAGAGAGGGAAATCGTCGACAGATGCCTTCTTACGACCCAAATCGTAAATTCTCAACTTGGCATCGGGAACACCACGGTTGTATCTGGACTTGGGATAAGGCTTGTTCTTACAGTAACGGTAACAACGTGCAGGACGGCGACCCATTTTTAATTACTATTAATTGTTTTTGTTTATTTTTTTTTTGTTCTCATTTAATGCGGAACAAGTGAAGAAAAAAAAAGAAAAGGTTGTTGTTGGTGGAAATAGTTGATTTGTGTATATGTATTGTATATATGTTGCTGTCGTTTAATCCTCTTTCTCTTTTTTTCTTTTCTCCACTTGTTCTCACTGTCGTATGGCAGGATGGATGGTTTACCTTTGTGAGGAGGGAAGGAATCATTGGGTTCGCATTCCAATTGAGGATTAAGAATGGGAAGTTCCCCGGACATCTAATTCATTTCCGGTCCGCAATATATGCCAAACAAGACATTTCTGTTCATACGGTCGTTCCACTGCCAATTTGAAGATACTTGGCAGGAATATTGTATACAGCTTCAATTATTCTAACTTCAAGTGTTTCTGTATCTTGTAGGTTTTGACGTTTAGCTCGGTTTTTAACCAGAGCCCAGAATTTCTCAATTGGATTTAACTCAGGTGAATATAGGGAAAGATAGACACACCTGTACCCCTTATTTCTGCTTTCGATCATCACATTTATCTAAGCTGATGTATGAATATGTGCATTATCAGTAATTAAATAAAATTCTTTGAGCTTACCACACTTATTCATAATATCCAACGTGTCATTGATAAACTTTAGGTAATGTTCAGTAGTTTTACCTTTGGGTTTGTCATTTCTAAAAATGCCCTCTAATACTTTTTTTTTTCCACCTGCTTGACTTTTTCTGATTTTTGGTGGCGCTTTTGGCACACAAATACTCAAGCTTTCAATATTAATCAATAATGTGTCACTTATGATCGAAAGTGTAAGTGCTTTTGTCAAAGGCTTAGGTTCCCAAGCTCTGTTCGATTTCATATTGATATCAAGTCAGACTCATCAATTAAAATGTAGCAAAATCCATGTACAGTATCATTAGAGTTCTACGCACAATAAAACGTACCATGATATTGATCTATCATTTCTAGAGTTGATTTTTTTTTTAGGAATTGACATTTTCGTTCTATGGTATTCTCGACGTGATTCTTTATTTTGGAAACACGTATTATTAGTAGCATAGAAAAATACGTGAAAATTGTTTAAAGTATAAGATATCAAAACGACGACAAGTAGTTAATGATATTTACAAAGTCTTTTTATTGTAAAATACACTTTTAAAGTAACTCAGATTAGTCTCTTAACTCTTGACTTCTTGTTACATATCCGACTTAAAGAAGCTGAAAATTATTTTCCGGATTGCTCTCGTAAATGATCTGAGTGTTTAGTGGATGAGAAGGAAAGTTGTTAACGGTAAATTGAATTATTTTCAAACAGATTATTGGTAACAAATTAGAGAAATTTTTGAAGTAGATTTTATTATGTGTTTGCTAAACAAGTTTAATTACACCTATTTGAAGGTGTGAACTTCTTCGGAATCCCCTTGTTTTGCCATAATATTCAATATATTCTACACTCCGATAAATACTTGTTTCACTAGCATAAAAAAAAAAGAAATCACTCTTTCTTTCTTTCTTTCTTTTAAGATGAATAAAAATATGAGCGAGCCACTTTTGAACGGGACTGACGAAGAAATACAAGATGATGACTGGTTGATGAAAGAAAAAAAGACTTTTCTAGTAAAGTGTTTTGATAATATAACTTATTCAACTCACCCAAAAAAAAAGTCAAATAAGAAACCTTTTATTATCGCAGGTTGTTGTATAAGTTTTCTTAGTGTGATTGTTATTGCTGCTACATTGACTTCGATTAGACCGATGAGTCTACTAGGAAGTCTAAAACAAGAAGCAGGGAGTAAAACCAATCAACCAAAAAAAAACCCAATTTAGACTTATTTCTCCCCTTCCAAACAGATGATCTACCCAAGAATATTATAATGATGATTAGCGATGGCATGGGGCCCGCGTCAGCTTCATTTGCAAGAACATATTATCAATACACTAATCAGAAACCGTACGATTATCAAATGCCACTAGACACGATTCATATTGGCCAATCCAGAACACGAAGTTCATCAACATTAGTCACCGATAGTGCCGCTGGTGCTACAGCCTTTAGTTGTGGTTTGAAAACATTCAATGGTGCAATAGGCGGTAAAAAAAAAAAAAAAAAAAAAAAGAATTCAACACATCCAACAGTTATATTAAATCTTTTTTTTGAAGTCGATCCTCATAAGAGGCCTTGTGGTACCGTTCTTGAGTCAGCTAAACATTCACAAGGGATGTTGACAGCATTGATAGCCACCTCTCGAATAACTCATGCTACACCCGCTTCATTTTCAGCGCATGTGGTTAACAGAAATAATGAAATAAAAATTGCAGAACAACAAATAGGTGATAATCCATTAGGTCGTACCGTCGATCTGATGTTTGGTGGTGGTTATTGCTATTTTTTACCCAAAACGGCCAAAGAGAGCTGCAGGCTCGATAAACGTGATCTACTGCATGAGGCAAAGACCCAGCATGATTGGACGACAGTCATGTATAATAACAGAACATTATTTGATCAGCTACCAATCGATTCTAGTGTTTTACCCGTCATCAGCTTGTTTTCTTATGATGTAAAAGAAAAAAAAAATATCATACAAGCACTCATTTTAATAAATAGCATATGGCTTATGAAATTGATAGAAAACCAGAAAAGGAACCTAGTTTATCCGAAATGTCCAAAAAGGCACTAGATATTATGTACAAGACTACAGAGAACAAAGAAAAGGGTTTCTTTATGATGATTGAAGGTAGTAGAATTGATATGGCAGCTCATTCGTAAGTTAGATAGATAGATAGATAGATATAGATATAGATATACATACAAATTGACTGCACCAATAGAAATGATGCGGCAGCGCATGTGCATGAAATACTTGAATATCAAAAGACGATAGAGTTAGTTAAAACGTATGTGGATGAACATCCAGACACCATTTTGATCTCTACAAGTGATCATGAAACAGGTGGGCTATCCTTGGCTAGAGAAGTGATGGCGTTCAATCCAGAGTATCTGTGGTTTCCTGATGTGTTGACCAAAGTAAAGTCTTCGACTTTTTATTTGGCCAGTTTGATGGCTGATACAAAAAACATCACGCGGGATTTTATAGTCAATACGATCTTGAAGGAGCATCTTGGTATTACGGATGCAACAGATAAAGAAATTTCGAAATTGTTAAAACCAAAGATACGAGCGGATTTTTATCTGGCTGATATGATCTCTATACGTGCTCATTTGGGTGTAACAAAACATATGAAAAATGAGAAAGCTATGAAATAACTCCTCTTTATTATAGTGGGCAACACACGGACATAGTGGAGTAGATGTCAATTTGTATGCATACGGAAAGGGAACCCAAAAGCTTATGGGAAGCCATGAAAATACCGAAATAGGAGAATTCATTACCAAATCACTTGGCTTGGACTTGAACCAAATGACAAGACAACTGAACATGTAATTATTGCAGTATAACTACTCTTGCATGTTTTCTAATAATTATGGTTAGGAATAATCCATCTTTTCATTTGAATAATCTAACTTCAGATGAAAAGCTGAAATATAATGAACATCTTGAACATTATCATCACAATTCTTCGTATTTGAAACACCCAGATCTTTAGTTCCCCCCTTCTCTTTCTCTCTTCAATAAATTTAATTACCTAATTTAGAAGGAAATTAAAATGCTGATCTAGGCTCTCTCTTTCATTTTAAGTTCCTGGTCATTTTATATATAAAACCATATGATCTTCAATGTACCAAAAAGTAAGTTTCATTTTAATTGGTTAAATGTTTTTAAAGGGGAGCAACGTCTGTAAAAATCCAGGGAAAGTCAATAAACCTGAATAATTAAGGTTTATAATGAATTAATTGGAAAAAGAAAAGAGAGACAAAGGTACCCAGATGATATATACAACCACATATATAAATAAGGCAAAAATTTTTTTTTCTTTCTTTTTTTTTTTTTTTTTTTTTTCCAAAAAAAAAAAAAAAAAAAATGTATCATACAACTTCTGGCTGGCTATTCAAGTTATCAACTACAAATAAACTCGGCGCTTCGAAATGGCAGTCAAGATATTTCGTCTTATTGGACACTGAACTAAGATATTATCAAAATGAACACTCTGTAAGTAGCTCAAGTACAATCAATCTCTGTGATGTGTCAAAGGTGATCCGAACTGGTTTTTTCAATCACAACTACTGCTTTAAGCTGGAGACGACTTCAAATTACCAAAAGCAATCCAAGCATCAAAAGACGTGGACAATGGAATGTCATTCAGAGCATGAACTTGATATGTGGCTGGCCGCTATCAACCATCGTCTGCTCAAGAAACCCAATCCACGCAAGATCAAGAATAAGCTTTCGATATCTCGTCGTAGAGGTCTTGTGTTATCTCAATTGGAAATCGATCCGGTGCCGGCGCTTGATTCTCCTTCTTCTTCCTCTTCAAAAGAATCTAATACTTCTCATCTAAAACCATCACAAGAATATCAACTGATTCAAACAAAATCAACATTTTATTAACAATTTTGCATTTATTTGAATAAAAAATTTTTTTTTTTTTTGTGGGTACAAAAAAAGAAGACACTTTGACCTTCTAAAATTACAACATGTCCTACTATTAACGTTGTACGAAATAAGAGCCAAGAGTAACCATAATTTTTTTTTCTTTTCCCCCCTGTATTCTTTTTTATCTTGTATTGTTTACGCCACTAGATATAAAGGTTTGTTTTCCCCTCTTTTTCTTCTTCTTTTATATATATCATGGGTCTCAGGCTGACAAAGTTCGCATATAAAAAAGGCAAAATGGGAAACGAGATAGAAACAAATCTTACCTTTATACCAGAAAGAGACTTTCATACAGATAAAAACTCGAGCTATTGGCTACCAAAAGATGAAGAGGAACAGATGAGACTCACAGGTGTAAGCCACCTTAGAAATAAACCAGTTTATTTATTTTTTTTATTAAGCAACACTTTGCCCTGAAAGAACTGTTTAAAGGGTAAGTATATCTTAGCTATAAAACAATGTTGACATGTGTGTGGTTGTATGTAGAAATGTATTACCTAAAGTAAAAACACGATTGAATTTCGAACAAGGTATTTCTGTACTTGATGTGGGTTGTGGTTCAGGTGCCTGGATGACGGTAACTTTAGATAATTAAACAATAATCTTATGATGAGGGATAGGATATGGCATCAGATTATCCGAATTGTAGATATTATGGATGCGACATTGTGGAAGTTGCCAACAAATTTGTAACGCCTAGACAATTCACCTTCAATATTGGAAATGTGCTTACAGGTCTTCCTTATAATGAAAACACATTTGATTTTGTTCAAATCAGATTACTTGTCTTTGCATTAAGGGAACAAGAATGGCCTGTTGCTATACAAGAAGTGTTACGTGTGACCAAACCAGGAGGTATACTACAGATTCTTGAACCTATTATGGAGGTAAAGACATTTGTTGGATTCTGTTTTTCACTTATTTTTTTTTTTTTTTTTTGGACAGTTACCCGAGAAATTCAAAAAATCACTCTATAGATTCTCAATGACATGTAATATATATATATATATATATAGATAGATAGATAGATAGATAACATCTATTGACCTCCCCCTCGCTTTTTCAGTGTTTTCTATTTGTAAAGCAAAAGGACAAAATCCTCGTATTGGATTAGAAATAGAAAAATTAATTTTAGAAAACAACAATGTTCAACATATTCAATCCCAACATAAACATTGCAATACCAGTTAGTTAATCAACATGTAAAAAAAAATCACTCATAATCATATAGATACACGTTCAAATATGGCCAAAGTATTTGCTTGGGATGCCTTACAAGCTGCAAAAAGCATGATGCCTTTACTAGCATTGTCTCCTGACCTGAAAAGTAGTAAAGACCAAGAAGAATTTTTACAAGAACTTCAAGTAGAATTAATCGAGAAAGGCGCTGATTTTCGTTTTAATGCAGTTGCTGTACAGAAAAATTAAGCACCTATTTCTTTTTATACAAATTTTTTTTTTATTAAAAAAATGAATCAAGATCTTGCAAATCAATTATTTGAAGTGGGTGCTTTTATTCTCTTTTTAGATGCACCATCTAACTTGGAATTCGGTATTGATTATAATGCTTGGACGATCGGTCCTTTGTTTAAAGGTGTAAAACTGATTCCACCTGGTTTACATTTCATTTACTTTTCGTAAAATTCTCTCAATAACTGAATTCAATTTGACTTTTTTTTTTTTTTTCTTCTTCTTAGATCAACAAGTAAAGAAGGTGTACAGGGTATCCGAACTGGTTTCTTTCACTTTTTCGAATCAAAAGAAGTAAAATAAGAGGGGCGGGATATTATACATATATAAAGGACTAATTGAAATAATAAAGGTACTTGTGAGAATATGGAATCCTCAAATCGAAGATTTACGTGACGAAACTGAACTCGATCCCGGACAAGCAGAAAGATATCGTTCAAGTAAATTACTACTTATATAACAAATAGAAAGACTTATAGATAATAAGATATTAGGGAGTTTGATCGACATCTGGGTCCGTACCCACTTGATCCTTCTACATTTTATGATCGTTGGCAAAAACTGACTCATTATATTACACCGGGTATCATACGTCGCGTGCTACCCAATAACGGAAAAGTGAGTCATTTACCAGAGAAAAACGCCCACTTGGATCCAGAGAATATAAAAGATAAAAGGATGGGTAAAGAAATTGAAAAGGAGGAAGGAATGGATTTTACACCTTTCGATTTGAGAAAATCATTTCCTTTGGGTGCTTCTGGAGACGAAGTGACACGATGGAGCCTTGATAAGTCATGGCTTGCAAGAGATTTATTACAAAGAGTGTATCTTAATGGTAAAATAATCCATGTTTATTTTCAAGTGTTAATTATTAATCCACTCACAATAGACCACAGGGCTCTCTTGGGTGAATTACAGTTAGCTTTTGTTTGTTTATTGATGGCACAAAACTTTTCTGGATTTAATCAATGGAAGCAACTCGTACAATTACTATGTTCGTGTCAAGAATTAATGAACGAAAAACCCAAGATCTTTATTGACTTTATAGGTATATGAAAAAGAAAAGACAAGAAAACTAATTCTCGAATCTAGATGTGCTTCAAATTCAACTTGATGAATGCCCTGAAGACTTTTTCCGTGATATCTTGTTGGAAAATAATTTTATAAGTGTCATGCTGAAAGTAAAGACTCGAAAGAAAAAAAAAAAGCATTACTAAAATACTTTGTAGGGATTTCAACAAAATATTCCAGGCTCTCAGGAAAGATTAGTGAGTCAATATATAAGATTGAAAAACTTCATCGTTAAAAAATTTGAATGGAATATTCCTGAAGAAACGGAAGAAGAGGATGACGAAGATGCCCCAGTAGTTGTAAATTTGGATTGAATCTTTTGAATGTAAATAGTAAAAACAACACTCATCTTTGCCTCTTCTTTTGTAAAGAGAAAATGTACTGGTCTTTTCCGTTCATTTGGTGGCCTTTGAGTCTAAATTTGCGGCCTTTTGTGGTATTATTGGTTTTTCGAGTTGTTTAAAATAAATTTAAAAGTAGGACTGAAAGTCGATGAGTCTCTTGAACCTCTTTTATTGAGTGAGAACGAGAGAGAGAACCCACTTGTTGCAAATTACGTCTCGATAATAAGATTGAGAAATTTAGATAGCGATAGTAGTACAAGGTACATTAGAAGAACAGTTGTTATTCCATATATGGCACGAAGTGCTATATATATTGCCAAGGAAAATTGTAGGACGCGAGTTATCTCACACGATATAAGAGTGTTTATGAAGTAAATACGACACCTTTGACAATAAAGTTTGCGTCTGTTGACAAACAATTTGCACCTTTTGACTAACGCAGACTTATTTTTGTACAACAAATTTGCATTTTTTGAATAATGCAAGCCTATCTTTTGTTTATTCAATTTGCACCCTTTGACAAACGCAGACTTATTTTTTAATTAAATACATTTATGCTTTTTTTTTTTTTTTTTTGTCATATGTAAGTGTAGACTTTATTGAACAGATACGTCAGTTTTTATTTTACAGACAAATATTTTTACATATCACAGTTTTCGTATATTCTTCAAACATTTACAAATTTCAGGTATTTGGAATTTACTTTTTTTTTATTGGTCAGGCTTTTTTCGCTAAAAAATTTGATAGTTTGGAAAAAATTCAACTTCGTCAGATTGTGCTTTTTTCATTGAATTCCTTAATTAATTGTAAAATATCTTGTTCTGTTATATCGTAGTTTCTTTTACGATTTTTTTTTCTGGTGCAAACGCACGTAATGGGATACCGAGCTTTTGTTCATTTTCGTAACCCTCATTATTTCACGAACATAGAGGCCATTGTCGTAATAAAGCTTTACCACATCTTATATTTTCTTTTTCAGTGTAGTTGGTTCTTCTTCTAGCCATGCGCGTGTTGCTGTTAATATCTGTTATTGCTGTAGTATTTGTGCTTATTTGTGTAGAGACAGGAAGAGTTAATAGCTAACAATTACTATCTTTATTAAGACTAAAGGAGAAGAACTATTAAATTGTAGAGGGAATCCTGGTATATATAATCTGACTCTCAATCACAGAGTCTGACGTGTCCTTTAGCTGAGGTAGAATACAATAAATAAAGATACAATCGTGAATGACCACACGACAGTATCTTTATTTATTGTATTCTACCTCAGCTAAAGGACACGTCAGACTCTGTGATTGAGAGTCAGATTATATATACCAGGATTCCCTCTACAATTTAATAGTTCTTCTCCTTTAGTCTTAATAAAGATAGTAATTGTTAGCTATTAACTCTTCCTGTCTCTACACGAATAAGCACGAATACCACATTTTTTTTTAATAAGCCAAACAACTACTATCAACATGCCTGCCAACACCACCCGCATTACCAGATCCAAGAGAGCTGCCCGTGATTCCATCACCTCGACCTCTTCGTTGTCATCTGAACGGTCTGTGTCTCCTGACAAGTCCAAGCCTCGCTCTCCGGCTCCAGTGGCTCATGGTTTGAACCATTTCTCAAACCGCCCTGGGTCACCCAGCTATGCTGAAGTGACCAATGGTACTCGTCCTCGCTCTCGTTCTCCCTCTCCCATTGTCGAGACTGACCGCGCTGACAGTGTTGAGAGAATGTTCGACTCCATTGACCTGAACAAAGAAAGGGACCTTTCTGAAAGTTCTGACGCCATAAGTCAGTCCTCTATGGATGAGGATTCTTCCTCTGAGATTTCCAATCACGCCATGAGTGATCGCCGCAAGGCAAAGTCTAAGAAATCCTCCTGTGCCAATAAAAAGTCTAGTTCCAACAGAGGGGACGACGATGACGAAATTTTCCTTTTAAAGCGACAATACAAAGAAGAGAATGAATATCTCCGAAAGTTGATTAGACGTCGTAAAGCCGAGGATGATGAGTCCAAAGCCAAAATCTTGAAACGTAAGATTGCGGAAAGTCGTGAAGATCTTGACAACATCTAAGATCAAATAAGAAAATTTAAAGCTCATAAAAACGAACATGAGTCCAAGGAGGATAAGAGCAAACATGTTGTTCGCCCCACGAAGACCAAGATTCCAGCTGGCGTGCTGCCTGCCTTTCGCCTTGAAGCAACCTTCTCCTATCGTTTCAAACAATACGGTGAAGATAAGTCTGGAGTTAGTAATGGATCTAACACATTCCGAACAGTAAGGGACTTTATCCGTATTTTCGAAAATGTCGTTGGAGAGT
>JNDS01005115.1:0-22255 GCA_000697035.1 Rhizopus stolonifer B9770
TTTTTTTTTTTTTTTTGGCCTTTTTTTTTTTTTTTTTTTTGAAAAAGATTGACATCGATATGAAAGATATCATGGTTCAAGCAAGAATATAATAGAATGGTTGCTATAAAATTATCAATATAAACAGTCTTTGTATTGACTCAATCCATTAAAAAAAAAAATATTTCTAAAAGATTCTTTGCCAATAACATTTTTTTTTTATAAATAAATGAGAAGGCCAAGGATAGTTTATTTTGATTACATAACCCAGTCCAAACTTCTTATTTCTGAATTAGCAAGGATAGATAATACATTGTATGATAATGACCATTGAAATTATACAGTATCAAACTAAATTGTTACAATTGAGTTGAGTTCTTTAGCATTCTAGCACCCTCTTTTTTTTTTTTTTTTTTTTTTTTTTTTTTTTTGTGGGGCAAACCTGAAATTTTTCTGGTCATCAACTAAATATTTATGTCGTACGGGTACATAAATCAAAGAACACGTAAACCTAAATAGTAAATATAAAGACTCATGTTTATGGACACAATATCATTGATTATATTTGTTTTTTTTTTATTCGCGATTTTTACAGCCCCAAAATATAGAATTTTTTTTATTTTTTTTTTAAACAAAACACAGAAAAAAAATATCTTTTTTTTTAAAAATCAATAAAATCAACTAATGTCGATATAGATCGACATACATGATTTATTGGGATAAAAACAGGTTTTATTGAAAACAGAATAGGCTTGTGAGATTTTCTTGAAAACTGAAAAGGAAGAAATCCTAATTAAAAACAATTGCGTGAAACACAAAATAATACTATATTAAGGACTTTTGTAGAACAAATTACCGATATGTTTCTGCAAACAAAATAAAACCAGGCTCTCAAAAAAAAAGGGGAGGGGGGGGATATCTTTGTACTTTTTTTTTTTTTTTTTCTGAAACGGATTTCTTCTGTATAAAACAAAGATGTAGGACAAAAAAAACATTAATATAACGCGTCTGAATATGTTCTAGATTTATTTTTAGTATCTAAAAAAAAGAAGGAAGAGAGAGAGAGAGAGAGTAATAACAAGATAAACATACCAATAATCTAATATACATCATAAAAGTTAAAGAACAAATCATGTTATACTCAAAAAGGAAAGATGCGGTTGCTTTTTTTTTTTTTTATATTTATAAAGTTGTACAAGTCAATCCTACCGTTCCGAGCTTCCGTAGGAGCATCATCAAAAGAAAAGAAAAGATCAAAGTGAAAGAATGGGGGGAAAATCCAATCCGAAGACTACACTTGATCCTTCACTCATGTTCGATTCAATTTATATCTTTTTTAAGCATTAAAAAAAAAAAAAAAAAAAAAAAAAAAAAAAAAAAACTCAAAAAACGGAATGGGAGATCGAGATTTGTTTGGGTGACACAGTAAATCAATGTGGATCAATAAGGTACACCTTCCAAATACTGTAAGGGTATTTTTGAACTACAAGTCCGAAAAAAAAATTAATTAAGTTTTTTTTTTTTTTTTTTTTTTTAGATTTGCTTACCAGAATGATATTGAAAAAAGTTGATGATTATTAAAAGATGTAAAATAATAAATTAGCTCATAGTCTACTCGTGTATTAAAGTGTGACATCTTACCCTGTGAAAGGTATTACACGCCATCGACGATAGGCCTCTCCTTGTTTCTTGTTCAGAAAAAGGTGGCAAAGATTTTGAAATGCATCAGCATTAATTTCGCTGGTTTTTGGGTTGAATGTTGTACTCCTTTAGGGCCAAAGTACATAGAGTGAGCCAATTGTAACTGATTAAAGTTGAACAGCTGCACCAGATTTTGAACATATGAATTGGACGACAATAGGTCACGATTTAGCGGGTGGAGGACAATATGTTGTTGTATATTGTGACTGATAGCTTTGTGGTAACATATCCGAAATCAAAACACCGTTCTTTTGTTCAAGCGTAATGGTACCATCTTCAGTAGCAGCAAAAGTAGCATTTTTGAAGAGTAATACTGATTTAAACATTTGTATACCATATTCATAAATGTAGTCGGTGGCAGAAATCATTGCACTGCGGATATTGTCTAAAAATTCATTTTGGATATCAGGAACCAAATCAGACCTGAATAATGGAGTTAGTGAACAACTGAAAGTTCTTAACTCTGTTTCTTCATCGGTAAGGGGAATTGGGTCATTTTTAGTATGAGCTTCGCTACTAGCGATTTCAGTATGCGGTACTTCTGGATTTTTTTTTTTTTTTTTTCCTTTTCCTTTTCCTTTTTAAATTGCTTTGAATCTTTTGAGCAATACTAACAAAATTCTGATCAAAAAACTCTTTCCAACGCTGATATGGTGTCTTATCCTTCCTCTTCCTTTTTAACAAATTCTCTATCTCGGTTGAACTCGCGTTAATTCTTCTTTCAGCACGCGTGACAGTTTCTTTGCTTTTTTTTCGTTCGCATGTATAGAATAAAACTGATTTACTAAAATTTTTTTTTTTTTTTTTTTTTTTTTTTTTTTTTTTTTAATCCAATTATGAACCTTTTTAAATCAGCTTTGCATAGTTTATTGAAAATAAAAATATTAAAAGTGGTTTTAAAAGCGATTCTTTCATGGTAATTGGTATTTGTCAGTTGTATAAAACATCGAAAGGTAGGATTATATATGTCATAAACTGATATTTCATCTTTATATGTGAGGCGAATAAAAAAAAAAAAAAAAAAAAAAAAAAAAAAAAAAAAAAAAATCCGCGGAGGTACACGTTTTATTACATGCGGTTTAAGAAGATAATCCCGGAGGATGGAGACGGAAGGAAAGAGAAAGTAATTTAAATCATGAAATGATATGCTGCCTCATGTATTATGTTAATGGGAAATTCAAACACAGTGACATTGGAATAAAAGATATAAAAAGAGCGAGGATCTTCAGGGGGGCGGAACTCTCAGCTTATTATTTCTTTTTCTTTTCTTTTCCCCCCTCCATTACTTGCATTCATGACAGCCAGCACTTTATTTTCCTCCATAAACACTGAAGATAATACTATTGTTCCCAATAAAACAATCGAAAAAGATCAAGCCTGGTTCTCCAAGTTGGCCGATCAAACTATATTAGAAGCTGATAAATTCTCCTCATCGGAAGAAGAAGAAGAAGACTATGATGATGAGTTGAGCGAATCCATCTGTGCCTGTGGAAAAACACTTTCGGCTGGTTGGTGCTGTGATGACTGTAGAATCAATTGTCCAACATGTAACAGAGCCCTTGTACCTGAAGAAGTGTGTGGCCGTTGTCTTCCTTCACCTCATTTATAGAATTTCACAACTCTTGCATACCCCTCATTCTTCCTCTTGCATACCTATTATAGACACACATAGAATAAACATAGAGTTTCCTTATTGAGAAACAATCCACTTCACATTTGCCAAGTATTTTTTTTTCTTATCTGAGTGCTATGCATAGGATGTTTAATTTTAATTGTTTTCAAAGTAAAAAGTAACACCGCTCACAATTCCCTTGTTTGGATACTGCATTTTATGTAGTACAACGTTACAGAACACAAAAAAAAGTTTTTTTTTTTTTTTTTTTTTTTTTGATGGATATCATTTTGAGTTAAAGATTTAAAGAGCTAGATTCGAGCAAAGTTGTTAATTCGACATTTGATTTTGAGTGTTCTTTTTTTTTTTTTTTTTTTTTTTTTTTTTTTTATCGTTGAATGCATTTTCATTGTGTCTTTATCTGGGCAGGAGTGTAGCTCTTGATGTATTTTTATTTGGCTAAAATAGTGCGTTGTTAAACATATGTTATCAATGTGATCACAATAGACTCAAAATACCACATGCTACTATACATATAGGGTTGAATTTCCATTGATTTGGCTTTTTGGTGCGAAAAGATTGATTCAAATAAGTATAGGTCAGCACGTAAGGTTTGTTCTAAAAATCGTTGTGCCAAGGTAATCATTCGTTTGATTGGACAGGACCATAAGAAATATCCATCTGTTTCGATCATTTTATTCCAAATCTTTAGACTTTTTTTTTTTTTTTTTTTTTTTTTTTTTTTTTTTTTCAAGTAGGATTGAAGAAAAAGCAAAAAATAAAATAAAATAAAAAATAAAGCTAAAAATGATCAATTCTGACAAATAATTTTGATCAATTCAATAATATATCATGAGAAAAGATGTAAATATTCTTCAATAACAAAACAGGTAATAAATGTACACTCAAAAAAAGTCCTTCTTTAACAACACATGCTTGTATTTACTTTGGTATTTGTTAAAAAAAAAAAAAGAACATATGAAAAGCTTTCTTTAAGTGCATAGAGTCAAACTATAGTCTTTTACAAGCATCAATCAAATTTTATCATCTATGATATATTGTACTTGAAGGAAATTTTATTCAGGTGTTGTTCAATGACGTATACAAGTTAACGGTACTTTATAGTGGCAATAAATGAATAAAAGAAAAAGAAAAAGATGGGAAAGCACGTTCAGATTTTATATCTTGTCTTTAACCACTACTTACATGGTGCCCTGTGAGGGTTATAAGGGATGTAGAAAAGCTATATTAACTGCGTTCAAATTATTTTTGCTTGTTGTCGTTGGTTGCTTGATGACTGAAAATACAATTGTATATTTGTGGCAACGTTGACATCTCTATTCTACACTGTAATACAAGAGCTACACTTGAGCATCGTGTGTAATCGGTGTTTCATTGCAACGACATCATCCAAAGTTCTTGTATTACATCTGGAACATCGATCTCCAAAAAAAAAAAAAAAAAAAAAAAAACATTCCTACGTATCAACCATTTTTTGAGTCAAGTATTTTGTGAATTAAACATTTTAATATAGGAGGGAAGGAGGGAAATGGATGATTCAATCTAGCGAAACAAGAAACATTCAGGAAAACTCAAGCCTGATTATGTTGCTTTCGTGAAAATCTGAAGCGCTTGATATGGCTTTACAGTTGTAGAGGTTAAGTCCATAAATATTTGCTTAGGAAAGTCTCCCTCTGACCTTGTAAAATTGGGTCAAGAGATGAAAGTCATGTAGAGCAACTTGATTAATTACCAAGTTATTACTCTTGTCGAATGTAGAATCTTGGTAGATGGTTAGTTAGCTATATATTAAAAGCTAAACAATTATAGATGCATAACATTTTTTTTTTTTTTTTTTTTCGATCGCAATCACTTTTAACTGGATCTAAATAGTTTTGGCATTAGACGTATTTTTTATACTACTTTAACAAATTTGTTCAAAGACACGAGGCTTTGTTTATCTTTTTCGATTTAGCAAAAAGATAAGAAATACAATTTCCTGGACAGAAAATCTCTTTTAAAAGATAATGAGAACATAATAATAGCTTTTTCTTTTTTTTTTAAAAAAAAAAAAAAAACACACACACACACGCACACACTTGTCTTTCTACACAGAGATCACAGTTTTTGTAGAAAGCGACAATTGAATAAACAAGACAACTCGATTTGGAGCCTATTTTTGTCAAAAACTAATCAAATATATTAAATCTCAGAACTTCAAATTTGTAAAATTGCTTTACTTTTCAATCACGCTTTCTACGAAAATTCTTTCAATTGTGTAAAAGAGTTGGCAATCAAAAATTTTTTTTTTAAAAAAAAAATTCAATTGAATCATTTGTCTTGTTTACGGGTAAGAAGTATTATATGATTGGTTTGATATGTACCCATGAAATTATACCTCGGCACGCCTCAACAATATCATTTTTTTTTTTTTTTTTCCAATTTCACAAATTCAACAATCGCTGAAAATTTCTCAAAAAATCCCAGTAAAAAAAAAAAAAAAAGAATTAGTCACCTCTATTATGTAAAAGTGACTAAGCAATATATATATATATATGTATATATATGACTTATCGAAACAATCGATTGATTTATTTCCTCCCTCCTCACACATACACACATCTAAGAATTTCCGTATAGGCTAATCTCTCAACAGAACTTCTATTATAATTATTCAGCCTCAGGTACCCTTAATTCCAACAGAAAAGAAAGAAAACTGTTTTAAAGTGTTGTAATAAAGTCCGAATCAACGTTAACTTTGCTACAGGAAATAAATATCAAGATTTGTAAATATATTTATAGAAATCACTGAAACTTTATTGCCCCACCCCTTTTTTTTTTCTTTAGTTTGCACATTAAAAGCTTTTATGTGGCCATACTTTCAATATGCATGGTCTTAAGAGAGAGAGAGAGAGAGAGAGAGCCACTGTCAATGAAGTACAAAAAGGCATCGGGGTGCAACGTGTCCGTATGATTGATGTCGGACTAAGAGAATTCAAATAATCGATACTGCATGCACTTTACTGGCTTTCAAATGTGTAAAACCCTGTTTTGTCAGATGATGAAAGCTATTACTTGAGTGTATTTAATAAAGTGATAAAAAAGAAGTGTATGAATGAATTTCTTAAAAGCATATAAAGTTTATAGAAAAAAAAAAAAAAGAATGCTGGTCATCTTACAAGTGCTTGAAACACTTTCCCGTCCTCTCCTTTTTTATAATGTTAAGGGTCCATTTTTAACTTGGCATTTAGAAAGTGTTCTGACTGTGAAACACCAAAATAAAAAGAGATAAATATCTTGCAAAAAAAAAAAAAAAAAAAAAAAAAAAAAAAAAAGTAGGTCGTAAGTACATCTTAGCTGAAGAGCATAAAGCGACTGTTATCATCAATACTAATCTCTCTGATACTGTTGTTGAAGTGACCGAGCATTTATTAAAGTGGTTTCATGATCTTAAAGTATCACGCAACACCGTTAGCAGCTTTATGAGACGTGTAATCTCTTATTGAAAAAAGCGAATTTTCATTCTATTGAGGAGCGATATAATTGGGTTTGAAAATAGGAAAACATAGACATGAATTTCTTAACGAACTGAAGTTTACTTTTGAAAAGCAAAAAATCAACACTACTGGTTTGCTGGAATATAGCTGAATGATTTGAAGACAGTAAGAATTGACACATTGAATGAAACCATCGTTCACAACATTCTGGACTTCAATAAGGAAGGGTAAATTGCTGCCTGGTAATTCAAAGGTAAGGAGGTTGCGCTCCTCATTGTCTTTAAACAGAAACACAAAAACTAAAAAAAAAAAAAAAAAAAAAAAAAAAAAAAAAGAGACGAGTGCGTTCAGATCGTATTCATAGGGTTTTAAAAGTAGCAAAGTCGCAAAAATTTGGGTGACGGAATGCGATATTAGTAAAAGCGTATCCAAAAGTGTATCTAAAAGTGTACACAGCCACTGAGATTTTGAGAACTCAGTAACCCAGATAGAATTGAGTTTTGTGGTCTTATTATTTCCTTTTTGGGGCTTTTGCTATGTCAAAGTATCAGATCAGATGTGTACAAAAGTTACGACAATTTTTTTTTTTTTTTTTTTTTTTTGACTACAAGTAGGTTTGTTTTTCAAAGATATTTCTTTACATCAGTCTATTGAAGTTACGTGAAGTAATTGTATCATGGATTGACTCGTATAGAAAATTTTCAAAAGATAAATAATGAATTTATTAATGAGATATTTTAAAATGTTATGCAATAAAAGAAAGTAACTAATCCACATCTTTAACAGTAGATCCGCTTTCACCCCCCGCTTGGGTTACTGGAAGCACCAGGTAATCCACCGGGAGTAACACCACCTTGACCTTGATATATTTTCATCATGATAGGATTGACAATTTCTTCCAACTCCCTTTGGCGTAAATCGTATTCTTCTTTGGAGGCTTCGTGTGAATTGCTCAACCAGGCAATAACATCCTTCACTGTAATTTCAACCTTTTGTTTGTCAGCAGCATTAATTTTGCCCAAGACCTTTTCATCTTGAAGGTTATTACGGAGGCTGTAAGCATAAGACTCCAAATCATTCTTAGCCTGAATACGGGCCGTGGCAGCATCATCTTCAGTCTTGTACTTTTCGGCATCGTTCACCATAAATTCAATGTCTTCTTTGGAGAGGTGTCCCTTGTCATTGGGTGATGGCGATCTTGTTGATCTTGCCAGTGGTTTTGTCAAGAGCAGTTACATTCAGAATACCATTTGCATCGACATCAAAAGTAACTTCCACATGAGGTACACCACGAGGAGCAGAGGGGGGGGGGGAATACCGACAAGTTCGAATTTACTCAAAAGATTGTTATCCTTTGTACGAGCTCGTTCGCCCTCATAGACTTGGATCAGAACGCCCAGTTGGTTGTCAGCAAAGGTCGAGAAAATCTCAGATTTCTTGGTAGGTACCGTCGTGTTTCGCTTGATCAGGGATGTCATCACGCCACCAGCAGTTTCGATGCCCAATGATAGAGGGGCCACGTCCAGAAGCAAGAGGGAGTCCGTCTTTTCAGAGGTATCCCCTGTCAAGATAGCAGCCTGAACAGTAGCACCATAGGCGACAGCCTCATCGGGATTGATAGACTTATTGGTTTTTTTTTTTTTTTTTTTTTTTTTTTTTTTTTTTTGCCATTAAAGAAGTCAGAGACCATTTTTTGAATTTTGGGAATAAGTGTGAAACCGCCGACAAGAACAATGTCATGAACTTGAGACTTGTCAACCTTGGAGTCACGGAAGACCTTTTCGACAGGTGCCATGGTGTTGCGAAACAGATCTTGGTTCAATTCTTCGAAACGGGCCCGAGTCAAAGGAGTGTAAAAGTCCAGACCTTCAAAGAGACAATCGAGTTCAATGGCAGTTTGAGAGGCGGAAGACAGAGTACGTTTGGCACGTTCACAAGCCATGCGAAGACGAAGAACAGAGCGGGCGTTATCAGAGATATCCTTCTTGAACTTGCGGTTGAATTCTTGAATAAAATGATCCACAAGACGATTGTCGAAATATTCACCACCCAAGTGAGTATTACCCGCAGTAGCCTTGACTTCAAAAAAAAAAATACCTTCTTCGATTTTCAAAAGAGAAACATCAAATGTACCACCACCCAAGTCAAAGATCAACACGTTTGTCTCGCCTTTTGTGTTCTTGTTTAAACCATAGGCAATGGCGGCCGCAGTGGGTTCGTTAATGATACGAAGGACATTCAAACCAGAGATAGTACCGGCATCTTTGATGGCCTGGCGTTGAGAGTCGTTGAAGTAAGCAGGAACAGTGATCACGGCAGAGTCTACAGTACCGCCCAAATAAGTTTCAGCAGTTTCCTTCATTTTGACAAGGATCATGGCAGAGATTTCTTCAGGTGTAAAGGCCTTGACCTCCGCCTTGTATTCAACTTTAATAGCAGGCTTTCCTTCTTTGTCAACCACCTTAAAAGACCAGTGCTTCATATCGGCTTGGGTTTCAGAGTCGTTAAAACGACGACCGATCATACCCTTTCTATCAAAAACAGTGTTATGAGGATTCCTCTAAAAAAATGTGAGTACAAGTGATAAAAAAAAAAAAATTTTTTAATAAATCATTTACAGCAAATTGATTCTTTGCAGCATTGCCAATTAAACGCTCATAATCTGTAAAGGCAACATAGGAAGGTATTGCACGATTTTCATAATCATTTGCAATGATTTCGACGCGACCATTTTGTCAAGTACCAACACAAGAACAAGTAGTACCCAAATCAATACCAACAGCTTTTAGTCATCTTCAATAGACTTTAATAGAATGTAAAGCAAAGCAAAGCAAAAAAATAAAACAGGATTTATATACGAAATCCAAGCACATTAAAACAATGCAATTTCTAGCTAATTCCTTCCTGTCTTATTGATTAATTTAAAAAATTTCCGAAAAATACAGGTCGTTTTTTTTTTTTTTTTTTTTATAACAGTTCTGACGCTTTCTGGTTTTTGATACATGTATTAAAGACAGATGGTTTCATCATGAATTGATAAACGAGATTTATTGCAGTACATTATGACATCAGTCATTTTCTACATTGAGAAAGTTGCCTAACAGTCTATTTATCGTCCTCCCTCCCTCCCTCTCTCTTTTCTTTTTCTTTTCCTTTTTTTTTCTCTGTATACGAAAATGGACAGACAAGGTAAAGGGTCAAGTAAATGAACGACATTGATTTTTTTTTATGATAGATGATTCTCCTGATTCTATAGACAGCACAGAGGCAAGTTGGATAGGTTGGTTTTGCTCTTTGCCTGGACATGATTATTATTTACAAGTGCCCAAAGAATTCATTGCAGACAATTTCAATATTTATGATCTATCCACGACCGTACCTTATTACAGACAATCATTGGACATGTTGTTGGATTCTGAAGACTTCTCGTTTACAGAAACTATTGACCCGAGGATTATTGATCCCTGTACGGCTATGCTCTATGGTATGATACATCAAAGGTATCTTTTGACGGAAGGTGGTTTGAACGCGATGGCCGAAAGATACAATCGAGGTGCATTCGGAATGTGTCCAAGATACTATTGCTCTCAGTGCTATGTTGTACCCGTAGGAAGATTTGATGAGGTAAAAAAGGAGAGTGTTCGTCTTTACTGTCCTTCATGTCTTGATATTTACATACCTTCGTTGTCATTATATAAAAGGGTCGATGGTTAGTGCAGGAAAAAAAAAAAAAGTAAACTCTTTACTAATAACGTTGAGCAAAGGGGCTCATTTTGGAACAACTTATCCCCACTTGTTATTCTTGAATCACTCGGAGTTTACGCCAACGTCAATCCAACGTACCTATCAACCGCGTATCTTTGGCTTTAGAGTAAATGAATCATCTCCTGTTGGTCCTCGCAATCAATGGCTAAGAAAAAGATACGTAAGAGAAGAAACAATTAATGACAATTTGTCATCCACAGAAGATAGTACGAATTCCAGTACAATTTCCTCTTTAAATAACCTTTTTCATCATTGGTTTTAACGATAAGACATAGTAAATTGCTTTATTTTATTTTTATTTAATAAAAAAAATGTTTTTTTAATGCACAAAGTAATATAAAAATACGGAATATATATGTGTGTGTGTGTGTGGATGGATCTAATATATACAAGTTGAACATATTCTATGTTTGATTGATAGATCTAGAGACACTTTCAAACAGTCGTTCAATATCATTAGCACATCGAGTAAAGGGATGGTCCCAGAAGCTATATCTCGGGTTCTTGATCAATTCAATAAATGTAATCAAAAGACCCCAAGGGTGAGGGCGATTAACAATAAGACGTTCCAACAATACACGTGTTATCTGTTCCTTGACGGTTTCCTTGGTGCCTTCTGCAAACAAATAGAGTATAACACAGCTAAAGTAATGTGTGTGGCTGTTTGGGTATCGGAGCTGGTTAGCAATTGCGCTCAGGAACAAGTAACAGCCTTCAGAATCCAGTTCATTCAAAAGATACTGGAAGATCTGGATGGGTGATCCCTGATTGACCGGAATGCCTTCTGTCACACCAGTCACACCCACGTAAAAGACAAGCGCGTTTATCAAAGAAACATTGTATTTGGAGTCCATTTGTTCTTTGCTCAAGAGCTTGGCAGATAAAGAGGCAAGGATTTTGCTCTTGTCAGCCTGTGGTTTCATAGAATCGTCAATATCTTGTTTGAGTTGATTGGCCTTGAGCACACTGGTATAATCCGAAAGGATGTTGGGTGATTGGTTGATATCTGGAAGCAAGTCCACCTTTAGGTTGGGCGTAAATGGATCTGGTAATCGCATATGGCGAGGGAAAGCGCTCAGGATTAGATTACGCAATTGGATACAAGAGGAAGGAATCACATCGCAGAAACTGTAATGATAGTCGCAAAGAAATTCAGGAAAATCGTGGAGTAATACAAGTAATACTCTCAATGTTCCTCTGTAAAGCATTCTTGTGGTTTCCTTTAACTTGGCTGTTTGTAAGAAAGGACTAAGGAACTGGAACAAGTACATCAACAGTCTTTGGAAAATGGGCCACCCCTTTGAAAGAAAAAAAAAAGTTAGATTATTCAGAACATGAACAAGTATTTGCTTACCTTTTGGTTTTCAGCCAATAATAGTTTGGGCATGAACAATCGGTGAGAAATCAACTGAAGCCAGGCAAAGGTGAATCCAGGGAATTGAGAAGGTCGAAGAGCACTAAATGTGTTGCTCATTGAAGTCAAAAGAGACATATAAACTGTTTGTAGCTGTTGCTCTGATGTATGGAGTTCACAAAGTAAGCTGGTGAAAATCCTCAAGAAGGGGCGTTGGTCGAATTGCTGTTGTCGCTGATCATGGACTTGGGAGATGATGATAGCAATGATAGACAAAACTTTGTTGAACAAACTTACTTTACCATTATCGATTGATTCTGAAGATGAGTTATCGACAAGAGGTTGAGGGAGTTCGATAAGACAGACTATCAATTTAGAAAAGGCGTCGGTAGGCAAGTAAATGAGACCCACAGGCTGATTTGGAATCTGTTTGTGTTTCGTTGCATGTTCTACTGAAGCCTCGATACAGGTGCGATAAAAGAGTGTAGCCATTTCTTCCACCTTGAAGATGTTTTGCTGAGAAAGTTGCGTAACATAAGCCTTGAGTATCTTGTCTGTACTTGTAGGGTGTTGATAGAGCCTGACCCATTCACTAAACAGAACATGCATCTGCTCACGCATGGCTATCTCTTCATCCGATAAACCTTGAGAGATGACCGAAGATTGTTGAAGTGTAACAGTTGCAGCTGCATTGTTGCCTGGAGCTGTCCGTCTACGCATTTCTTCTACCAAAATCAATACACTTTCAGGTATGTTTCCTCTCAATCGGTTGAGTGCTTCCAGAGATTTCATAAACTCTTGACGGCTACCCAGAGAGTTTTCTTCAAATAAACAGGCGTGAATCAATCGTGCAGTGAAATCGACTGCGCTGATACGACCACTATCAATTAAGTTAGCCAACTCTTGATCCTGCTCAGGAAGGTTGATCAGATTAGCTTTGATCAATGCGACGGTCACAGGCACATTGTATTTGCGTTCATCGTCTGCATGTGTCAACCAGGAAGTGACGAGCACACCGACATTTGGAGACACCTCGCACAATCTTTCCAAAAGAATGACATAGACTTCGCGACCCAATTGTGTCTCACTCTTGTAGAGTAATTGAACGACCTTTTGGGCAAAAGTACGGGCAGCCTCGGCCTTATCGAAACTGGTCATAGCCAAGAGAGGAACTTGATGCACAATAGTGACAATATCATGTTGAAGTGGTAACATGCTGAAGCTTGGAACATTTGTCACGCTAATCAGTTTCTCCAACTCACCAACGCACTGAGCAAATCGCTCCAATATTTGGTGTGCGCTTGCTTGCTGCTGCTCCATGATTGGAACAACATTGTTGTAGCCAGAGTGTAGCTCGGGATGAACCATATTTGTACCGGTAGACATATTGCTACGAAGCAAATGTTGTTGTTCAAATGGTGGCTGATCTACCATCTGTCCAGCAAGATTAGGAGGTGCCATTCGGGGAACATGCATAAAGTCTTCATACACACGCAACTGGTTTGCTTGAAGCCCGTTAGGCTTGGGACGCAATGGTTCAGGAAGGGTAGTAGCGTATCTTGAAATAGAAAATATGTCCATGTCAAAATAGGGTTGGGAATTGCCTCTTTCTCTGTGCTTCTTGCGGTTAGTATAGGCAATGATCAAGATATCGTCCACTTCTGCAATCACTTTCTCCATCGCCGTCTTCTCAATCACGGTGCACACCAAGTCCAGGTTGTCTGTTGCAGTCATTGTAGCCGCCTGCTCAGCAGCAATCTCACCCAGTCCATTGGCGATAAAAATATTGCGCAAATGATCAATCATGCTCGCCCGGAGAGGTTCTTTACAGGTCACCATGGCCAAACTACCTGCTAAACTCCCTGCCATCAAATGAGCTGCCTTTCTCATCTTGTTCTCGTCAGATTCAACCGCAAAGTCCTTTAGGATAAGTTCTCGCGTAGAGACAGAGGCGATCGCGACGGATCTTTCAACCACGGGACCAATGATATCAAAGATGGATTGCTTGATGGCTTGCAGAGCCCAACGTTTGGAATTAGGCTGTGTTGTGTACATCACAATCTGAGAATTGAAGGTCAAATAGGGACTCAGGTTGACAAGCTGAATAAACTCATCATCCATTTTATCAATGCTTGCTGGAACAGGCGAGGGTGATGACGCGGGCGAGATCAAGTTGGTGATGGGAGGACGTGTAATAGGATAAGGCAATCCTTCTGTTCTGGCAACAACTGCTGTAGTCGGTGTCAGTTTCTTTTGTTTACGGTTCTTGAGAATCTTGGTAGGCTGGATTGTGTTCAATTCAATTGACAATGTCTTGCAAAGCACTTCGATTTCAAACTTGAGGTTCAATTTGAGCTCTGCATTCTGGTAGAGTTCGACTAGTAACTTGAGAATGGCCATCACCCATGGGTTGGGTGGCATAAACACGCTGTTCTTCTTTCCTTGCTCAAGCACTTTGCAAACAAAGGGAATGACCACAATAAGACGGCCAGT
The DNA here is from genome assembly GCA_000697035.1 of Rhizopus stolonifer B9770. Classification (NCBI taxonomy): domain Eukaryota; kingdom Fungi; phylum Mucoromycota; class Mucoromycetes; order Mucorales; family Rhizopodaceae; genus Rhizopus; species Rhizopus stolonifer. Next base: position 14,402 of record JNDS01005115.1, read on the forward strand.
ATCGTATCCCTCGAGAAGAAGGTCCTTGAACGAAATGCATCTTTGTTTGATAGGTTTGTTTTGGGCCAAGGTCATACCACCAAGCCAAGCACCGAGATTTTTCAACAGAGTACGCTCTGTGGATGAAGAAACGGTGTTGTCCGAGTTGAGTAGTATCTTGATGTTTGAAAACGTCTCTCGGATCATATGCTGGAATAAGAGTGGGCTGTCTATCGACTTTAGCAAAAGTATGTAAAGGTCGTGATAATTGGGTTCAATACTAGCACGCTTCACTACCAGGTAACTGCTAAACCACGAGTAAGCTGATTTTTGCAAAACATCCCGAAGTTCCAAGGACTTTGTTTCCAAGTTATTTTGTGCCACGTTGTTGATGATAAACAGGATCTTATCTTGGGTTGCTTCGTTAGGAGCCTCATACATAATGTCTTCATTAGCGTCTTCTGAAACATCTGGTATAAATACAGCTGTAAATATGGTAGCTTGGGGTGCTGGTGCTTTTGGCTTATCTTGAGAAGCACTGGTGGATATAGATGGTAAATTGGCAAGTACTTGACCTTCCATTATATTGGGTTGCTGCGGTGGATGCTGCATTTGTTGTTGCTGCAATCTTCCTATCTGCATGGCTGATTTTACCATGTTAACCATCTCTGGATTCGTTAACTGAAGTGCTGGAGCTTGAGTCAAGTGAAAGCAGTACTGTGGCCATTCCGGTAAGCGTGCTTGGAATTGTGTAAGAGCCGTCAAACCAAACCTATAGATCTTGGTGCCTGGTACATGACCCAAAGCATCTAGAACATATCGCAGTGCCAGTCCTAGTGTGGCATAGGTGAATAATCGGTGTTGAATCAACTGGCCGAATAGGATACTCGTGATTGTCAGTTCCTTTTCTGGGTATTTAGGGAAAAAGTTGTATTCATCCAACAAGTTGTGAAGCATGCACGCATAAACGTCATTTTCTCTAGAGTCTTTTGATTGACTGAACTTTTGAAGTTTCTCTACCATTCCTTCAATCGACACTTCCCCACTGTAAATCTTTTCATAGTATGAATTCGCTTCATCCTCAATATCTTGCTTGAAGGTGACAGTACTGGCTGCAAGCCCTGGTGTCTTTGAAGGGGTTTTTCTAGCTGTGCTCTCAGGTGTTGCATCATTGGATTCTTTCTGGCTCAAAAGAATATACCCAGATTGAATTTCACGTATCACTTCTTTTTCGTTCACGTCAAGATTACTAAATGTACACAGTTCAGATCGCGTCCTTTCCCTTTTTTTTTCCCTCTTTACCTTTCAGCAAGCACTTTCATAAATACGTTGACTATATCTAGAGGCAACGGAACAGTTGCGGGAGTTGCCTGAGTTTTTTGTCTTGCCAACTCGGCTCTAATCTTGCTGCTAAGAAAAGCTAAACATGCTTTAGAAAACACCTCACCATGTTCATTAGTCTTGTCTTGCAGCCATTTTTCCAAGTTCAGATATTCTCGGCGTGTTGCTAATGCAGCCAAATCAATAGTAAACAGAAATGGTTGAAGTTCGAGTATGACAGGTAGAATCTATACATTTTTTTTTTTTTTTTTATTAAACCAAAGCACAACTTTCTTCCTTTTTTTTTTATGTTTACCTTTAATTCATGAACAAAGGCCAAAATTCTTGTCAAAGCGGTTGGATCATTATTGTATAACTCGACAATATTTTTCTTAAATAATTCCTGTTTTGCTTTCCAAAACTTGGTGAATACAAATACACTGCTTGCATTTCCGGTGAAGTAATATACAATGAGCCTGGCAAATAAGTCCTCGTGTACTTTGTTCGCAATAGGCTAATATACACCATTTGTTAATAGACATATTAAATTAATAAAAATAACAACTTACATCTATTTGTAACAAACCCATAAAGACAAGTTCGGGGCTCTTATTGACCATCATTTCCAAGAAGACCTTGACATCATCAACAACAGAGGTGTCTGCCAATTTGATGACACATTCAATTAAATCCAAAGAATTTAATTGTTCTTTTACAAGTTGAGCAGCCAATGCTCGGTTGGTAGAATTAGCTGTAGCAAAATCCTCTATTTCAATCACCTTTCTCTTTGAACAAGCGGGTAGGTTTACATAGTCAGTAGGAGCGTTTGCCATCTGGTATAATGCGCTCAATTGTCCCTTCAAGTTTGTCCACTGACCGAAAAATACATTGGTTGGAAAAGGGTCGCTCCCCTGTAACATTTGAAATATTAATTTTTTTTTTCTTTTTTCGAGGGTGGAAATTGCCTTACATTTTGACAAACTTTCCAAGCAGTGATTAACATATCTAGTCCTTTTGGATCATAAAGAAAAAAGTGTTCATAATCCAAACATTGGAATACTTTCGCCCAGTCTAAAGTAGGGGTCTATTTACAGTAAATAAGGAGAATTGACTCGCGGCTCTCTTACCGTTTCGTTTATACACAAGACAAAGTTGTCTATTCTCCAAGTTGAGTCCTTTGAACCAACGCCCGTCATGTTTGTATGCGTCCTAGCCATACAACCCATTGTCTCTGCTACTTCTTTCTCAGTAATATCAGAAACAGTTGAAAGCAACTCTCGTACTTTGTTAACTGAGCTGCAGCATTCATAGCCTCCTTCCAAGATTATTTTACAAATACGGCCTTCAGTTTGCTCAGCATCTTTATTTCTACAAAATGAAATTGAATTTCGAAATGAGTCAATGCATAAAAACGTGTTTATAAACCACTTACTCTGTCATTGCGTATCTCTTTTTTTTTTTTTTTTTAGTTTGTTTTAATAAATTAGCTTTTTTTTAATCAGTTTAAGGCTTCATCTCGTCATAACCAATCCAATCTTTACCTTTTTTTTTTATAATACAATTTTTTTTTTTCTCCTAAATTTGAAAACACGAAAGAAAAATGCTCGAAAAAAAAAAAAAAAAAAAAAGAGCTGCTCCGAATTTCTGAGGGAATTGAAAAAAGTCCGCTTTAACTTACGAATCACTTGACATTTCATTTGACAAGCATCTGGGACCTTTGAGGTTTATCTTGATCAACTAGAAGAAAAAATTGCTGTTAAAACTGTGTTATACTATCAATTTTTTTTTCAAAGCCGAAGCAAAAATTTTCCCATTGATGTTAGGGGGGGGGGGGAGGGTTGAGTGATTTCATTGAAGAAATTTGCCTTACATTCACAAAGGGAGATTCAGTCAAAGAACTCTCCTTTGCTATAAAATATTCTATTTTTTTTTTTTTTTTTTTTTGCACTTGCACTTTGATTAGACTGATTTACTCTAAATAACCTCAAATCGTTTTAAATTTTGACTCCCTATTTTATTGTATATATATATTTTGTCTAGAAATGTAATGGACAAGAGACACACTTGTTCATATTATCCCCTAAAAAAAAATACGAATACAAAAAGATTTTTTTCCCTTTTTTTTTTCGAGATTTATCTTAAAAAGAGCAACAAATGAGGATATATATATATATATATATATTTTTGTAATAAATAAGATATAAAAGATATTGAATATATATATATATATATTCAAATGTGGTTACCGTTTGATATCCATTCCCGATCTCGCATAAAACATGTCAAGCTTCAATTGAAAACACTCTTTATGAAGACTGTCAAGAGACCGTGTTGCCTGCAACCCGAATCGCATGTGCCTTATGAACGCATAAAAATTACATACTGTCACCAGTCTATTACGACAAGCTCGATCGATAACTTGCCATTCCAAATCCTGTTCCTTCAGCTTGAAGCGAAAGATATCTGCTTGCATCTTTGAGCCGCATCCATAGCACTGAGATGCAGTCATAGAGCGAAATCTGGCGACAAGAGATAGACGCTTTGTTTCTGGTTGTGTCGTATGCTCAATAAAGCAAGGACCATGAACGACAGAATCCAGTATTTTCTTGACAGCCGAGCGAGAAAAGCCGGATCTTAGGCAGGGCGTGACATCTTCTATCAGACATTGTTTTAAAAAGGGCAATCGATGCAAGTATTCGAGTGTAGCGTTGGATGCCATGACTTGTCTAAATGATTCAAGCCCCTCTTGGTCTGTCCATTCTATCCCTTCCTCTCTCGTCTTTTCTTTTTCTCCAAGCATTCTTCTCAGTTCTTTTAGTTGAACTCTTTCCTTTTCGAGCTCCTCGCGTGCCTCGTCCAATTCCCTTTCTGCTTGAGCAAGTTCTTTCTCGGAAAAGTGCTGAGCTTCTTTTTCATTTGTCACCATTGTATTGGCTTGTTCAAAAAGATAGTGAGAGAGATCCTTGATTTCATGTTCAATGTCTGCTTTCTGAAGTTCCATTTGTCTTGTTTGCTTTAACTGTTGATCGCACTTTTGGCTCAGGACGACAAGATCCTGTTGAAGTTCTTCTATTTGAGCTGACTGTTTTTGTATAATACCAATTTGTGAGAACTCTAAAGATGGGCAAGACTGTGCGGATTGTAAGCTGTTTAAAGTGGACGTTGATGATGAAAAGGAGGGTGTTGAAAGTAAGAGGTTATTATAAACTGAGGGTGGAGCAAGTAAAGATGAGGACGGATTATTTTGACTAGCGATTATAATGGGATTATGTCTTATTCTTTTCCAACTCATTTTTTTTTTTTTTTTTTTTTTTTTTTTGATTGATTGAAAAAGAAAAGGATAAAATGTTTGGATATTGCCTTATTATTATTAGTTTTCTCGGAAATTTTTATTTTTTTTTAAAAAAAAAATACACATTATTCAAACAAATGAACATCTGTAGGCATTTCAAGCGTAGGTGCTTCCAGTTCCAGCCAGTTACTAGAGCTTAGCTTTGAAAAGTGAATTGCATCCTTTGCATAGTTTTGATATAGAGTAGATATAAACGCCTGCTGTTTATGCATGTAAATCATCTCAGACCACATACAATATCTAATGAATACAAGTCGATCTTGTTGCATTGACAATTCTTTTTCATCCTAAATACAACCCTTTTAGCTTTCAATTGTAAAACATCATCACCAAATACTTTACTGTACGAATAATTTCTTCCAATCTTTCAACTTCTGATTCTAAACCTGGAATTCCTTTGTTCTGATGTAATTTAGCGCGATTTGATGATATACGCTTTGTAATGGCCTCTTTTTGGTTTGAGGATAACTTTCTTCTTCTTTCTTCCAAATCCTATTTGGTGTTATTATACTTGAAATTGATCATTTACTATTATATATATATATATATATTACCCTAAATGAGACTATCAAATCTCTGAATCTCTTCAAGTTTTCCAGCACTCCGTCAGTAGCGTTACCAACCTAATCATCCTCAAATAAGCAAAAATTATCCATTGTATACTCTACTTACTTGACTCTCCAATATATTGCTTTGACTCTGCATATGTTTCGCAACAGTTTCATATCCTCTGACTACATATTGGCAATTGACACATTCTCCAGCATGGTATCTTAATTCAGCTTCAGCCAATGAACTATACAAGATAAACATGAGTTCTCTCTCTCTTTTTTTTTTTTTTTTTTTTTTTTTTTTTAATCCACTATATTCTTCTTACTTTAATGCAATAGAATATCTTGAGAAATCAGCAGCTTGGCCATTCATACGACGAATCATCCTTTCCATTATAAGACAAAGATTGATGTAATGATTAATTGCAGCTGTGACCCGCTTCTTTGTTTTCTGCAACTGTTCATCTAAATTTTCAGGAATAAGCGCCTCCAACTGCTGAATCGAAACCTGTTGTTTTCTCTTAAATTCCTCTTCTAAAATCGGTCGATTTTGTTTACGCCAGGCTGCCAATTCAGAAGGCTCCGTCAGAAATTTGGACACGACTTCGTCTTCACGTAAGACAGGGTGACGAATGACGGCATTGATAAACCTAGATAACCCTCTACGTCTCTTTTCCAAAAAGGCGGCATCTCCTATAATAACAGATGAGTTCATCTACACACACACACACACACACACAAAAATATATATATAAGGTTATTCTTACTTCCTCCTAACTTCTTTGGTGGTAAATTGGGTAAAGCTCTGAATGGATAACGCTTTAGGAGTACTTCCCATAACCACCAAAAGTCACTATATCTTCTGAGTACTATAGAGGATCTTTTTTCATTCGTAACGATATAATTGACATGTTTAAAGATAAAGCCCTCTCTTTCTGGTGCCACTGTTACTGCTATCTCCTCTATATTTTCAAACCAATGGCGAGTATCCAACAATGGTCTATCGTCTTTTCTTTTGGTCGTTTCCTTTTTCATTCCTGGGTAAGCATTTTTGGTAGGTTTTACTGGTTCTTGTTGAGCAAGTAAATTTGGTTCGGGTAAACCTAAAAATCTTTTTTTTTCAGTCTTTTTTTTTTTTTTTTTTTTTTTTTTTTTTTTTTTTTTTTTTTTTGCTCTTTTCTCTTTCTCTCTTACGGCTATGGTTTTTAAACAAGATTTCAAGATTGATTTCTATTATTTGATTTTAAAATAAGAAACAAATAGAGTGGTTTATATTTACCTAATTTATTTTGAGCACAAGCCAATAAAGCCAATGCCGTATTGAATTCAGGCTGAGTTACATAAGACGCGCCGTTTGGTGCCACGATTTGCATAATCTATTTTTTTTTTAATATTTAAAAGATCGTTCACACTAAGAATGTTTGCTTACTCTTTCTATATGATTTGCTGATATCCTTCCTTTTGACAGGATATTACTTAATGATGTCAAGGATACTCGACCTGATCTTTGATTTTGGGAATATAAAACTTCATAAATATCTGGTAATCGAACTCCATCTAACAAAAAAAAAAAAAAAAAAAAAAAAAAAAAAAAAAAAAAAAAAAAAAAAAAAAAAAAAAAAAGCAATACCATGCGACTTTGTACTTACTTAAAACATTTGTAGGGTTATGTTCAATTGATTTTTTAGTTAAAGGAGAAATGTCTGTTGCATCTGAAGTGGTATGGCTGACATGTGAACTATGGAAATTAGGAGCTGTATAAGATCTACTTGTGTCAGGAATAGGTGAGGAAACAAAACTATTTCCCCAAGGGTCTTCTTCATATTGAGAAGCAAACATCGAGGTAGACATTGTGTTCCCCAAGAAAGAGCTTGAAGCTGTATCAAAAAGTGAATTGGAAAGAGGATCGTCTTCCTCATGAAGCATTGTCATTATTGAATTAAGAAAAAAAGGGAAAAAAAGGAAAACAAAAACATCGGAAAAAGAATTTATTTATTTATTTTTTTTTTTTTTTTTTTTTTTTTTTTTCCCCCTTTTTTTTTTTTTTTTTTTTCAATATGATGATGGGTTTAGAGTTTGATATGAAGTTTAAAGAAGTAGAATGGGAAGATACAGATGTATCTGAAGATGAAGATTATTTACCGCCATTTGATAAATTATGCACAAGTGTTGGGAGCAGTAGTAGTGACTTTGAAGATTTATTCCGCATGAATAAAAAAGAAAACGAGACACCCTATGACATCGTACGTCGAGTGGTTGATAAAGTGATTGATAATGGCATTGAAAAAGTGGATTTAGGGTAAAAGGAAGCCGGCGATCAGATAAAAGAATAAAGCTAATTTGAACAGACATATTGGATTAAACGAGATACCAAAAGAAGTGGGTGATTTAGCATATGTTACAGTTCTACGCAAAGACATAGTGAAAACAGCTTCCTTACAACTTTATTTGTACGGAAATAATCTTTCTTGTCTAAATTCAAATTTGTTTCGATTAAAAAATCTGACTGTCCTCAGCCTAAGAAACAATCAGCTTACATCCATACCACCCGATATCGCCCTATTAGAAAATCTAGTAGAACTCTCATTAGGAAATAATCAACTTGTAAGTGTGTGTGTGTATTTTTTTTTTTTTTTTTTTTTGAATTTTTAA
>JNDS01005116.1:0-13960 GCA_000697035.1 Rhizopus stolonifer B9770
TAAGAGAAGATGGTGAAAGACCCCGAAGATTTGAAAGAGCAACAAAAAAACGGGAAAATAGTGAAGAAGGGCCGAGTAGACCAAGAAAGTCAAGAAAAAAACAATAATTATCCTCCATAGTTATCGCTATGGTCATATATTGCAGGTAAGCCGAGCCATCCAAATTTTGTTTTGAATCTGTCTGATTGTCCTTTTTCATTTTTTCCAAAAAAGGTAAACAAATTGTCTAAAAATTAATTTTCATTCGCCCAGAAAAAAATTTAAAATTGTCTAATTTTAGACTAAAAAACTGTATCACAAGCTTCTGTTTACAACAGTAATCGATTGCTCTCGACTATTAAAAAGGTGTTTCAAATATGTATTCTTTCATTTTTTTAATAAGGCACCACACTTTTATCCCTAATAATCTTCTCAAGTATGATAACAGCTTCAGTCCTTGAGCCAACGACATTACTTGCTACAAATAGGAAAATGAAAAATGAATAAAAGAAGAAAAAAGGGGGTATTGGTAATGCAAAAATTTACAGCCATAAGCCTCAGTAAGAAAAGTGTCAAGTACTAGCACTAGAAAGATTACAAAAAAAAAAAAAAAACAGTGCTGTTTTATTTTAAGAAATCTCGAAAAGAGCCTAAAAGTATTAAATATATAAAAGGTGCATACGACTATTATTTATGAATTATCGGGCCAAAAATAAGCATCGCGTTTGTTTTTCGCGACCCTAAGAAGCTGTATAATTTATACATATGAATAATTCGACGAGTATTCAATACTAACGTATGGCTTTTTTTTTTTTTTTTTTTTTTTCATGTTTAATAATTGTGGGTGGTGGTGAGATTGCTTTTCCCCTCCAAAAAATGGCGATATCTCTTATAAAAGGTTGGATACAATCAACTATTCGTTCTCGGACATTGTTTTCCTCTATGCAAGCTGTATGAGAACATAGCTTTTGAATTGGACGACGTTAGAAGTTAAAAGATTATGAACAGTGTACAATTTGCTTGAATGTTTTTAAACTTTTGACCAGCCGCCCAATTATAGTTGATAAACCGATAGGAAAAAAAAAAAAAAAAAAAAAACTGACTTGTATGCCGAATATTCAAACGGTTCTTTCTTTTTGTAATATATTTTTTCTTTGAAAATGACGGAAGGCGCCTCAAACAGTAAATGAAAAAGTTTTTAAACTTAAAGGCGACTCATTTGGACATTTAGATGAACTTGTCTTGTCTTTGTGTAGAAATGACCAGGAGGAAGAATTAGAAAAATTAGTGTTAGAGGACTGTGATGTGAACTTTGTAGATGGTGCAGGAAATACAGGTGCTCATTATGCGTAAGTCCTTTTCGAGGAAATTTCTTGTTATTAAATTAATTAAATAGTGCCAAGTTTGGTTCGATTGGTTGTCTTGAAGTACTTGTGAATGTAGAAGAGATTGACCTTGATATTCAAAACACCTTAGAAGGAAATACACCTTTACATTTAGCTGTAGAATATGCTGATCAGGACCATGATATGGCTTCTGCTCTTGTCGAGTTATTATTAGCTGGTGGTGCTGACCCCAAGTATAAATGACATAGTAAAAAAAAAAGAAAGAAAAGAAAACTTAGAACATTTTAGAATACAAAATCGTAACAAGTTGACACCTATTCAATTGGTGAACCCAAAGTATAAAGATATTAAAGAGAAGTTGGAAGAAGCAAGTGCTGCATACGATATGGTAATTATTTGTAAACAAGATTGTATATTGATTCTTACTAGGATGACGCTGATATTGTTCAAGAAGAAGATGACGACGAAGAGGGAACAGCTTCTGAAGAAGAAGAATAAAACAAAATACATACCTACACATAGAAGTAGTTTCTTCACGATTTCTTTTTCTCTATTATAATCTTTGCGCATGGTATTAAAGGATCGTGTTTACCTGACAACTAAGCTCCTATCCAAAAAAGGGCGTGTGTTTTTAGATTTCCGAGTAATTCGTGATACCCAATCCATGTGTGTGCATACCCCTCACTCTCACTTACTGCCTTTGATGTACATATTTCTGGACCCAAAAGTGAATAATTAAATATTGTGCTCCCTCCCTTTTTTTTTATTATTATTTTCTTTTTTTTTTAATTTTTTTTTTTTTTTGTGTGCAAGATGTTGAAAGATGAGATGAGTTTTATTGAACAAGGTAAGAAAAAGAGAGAAAACAATAAGAAATCAAGTTTAAAAAAACCTTCTAAGATATACAGCAAAGACCTTGAGTCTTTTACAGACAGTAATAGTAGCCTATCCGATTTTGAAGACCATCATCGACCTGATGTGGTCAGATACAGTTCTACGCCCAATTTGATAGAAGAAAAGGAAAACAACCCAAGGTTTTCTTTTTGGTCACCCTTTCGACCCCAACCCATCAAACAACATTCATTGCCACCTTCTAGACCTTCTGCTGCCTTTGCAGCTAGACAACAAAAGCTGGCGAGACCCATGAGTATCATCACTCCTCTGCCAGGTTTTCAAGAAGCTCTATTGGCTCAAATGGAGCAGCTCAATATGGCAAACACTAACGACCCAAGATCCAAAAGACAGTCGATTCGATATAGTTTGGTGGCCCAAAATAAAGGCAAAGAGGATTATGATTGGGGTAAGTCTATTGATTATGAATGAACGTTGATCCCAATGCCTAGACTTTTGGGCCGGTACGATGTGCGATTATAATAATCTGAACAAGATCAACAAGGATTTGGTTCAGCATGTTCGATCAGGTATTCCACCTTCTATTCGTGGTCTAGCCTGGCAAATGATTTCACGTGCTAAAGATGGTGCATTGGCATTAAACTATCTACATTTACTTAAGCTACAGAGTCCCTATGATAAAATGATCCAACGCGATCTGGCCAGAACATTTCCCGGTCATACTTATTTCAAAGATTCGGATGGACAAGGACAAGAAGGTCTTTATAATGTGGTGCGGGCTTTTAGTCTATATGATAAAGAAGTTGGATATTGTCAAGGCTTGGCATTTATCGTCGGTCCTATGCTACTTAATGTAAATGTGCATATATATATGTATATATATAATGAACATACAAGCTTATAATTTTTTTTAAAAAAAAAAAGATGCCAGAAGAAGAAGCTTTTTGTTTACTTGTCAAGCTGATGAATACCTATGGACTTCGTGGTCATTTCACACCCGAGATGGAAGGACTTCAGCTCAGACTCCATCAATTCGATGCGCTGGTAGAAGAATACTTGCCTCGAATCTCACGCCATTTAAAACAACAGGGTATCAACTCTACCATGTACGCCTCACAATGGTTCATGACCTTATTCGCCTATAAATTCCCACTGCATCTGGTCTTTCGTATTTACGACGTGATGTTTACCGAGGGCATCAGCACTCTTTTCAAATTCGCCATCGCCCTCCTCAAAAGAAACGAAGGACAGTTGCTGGGATTCGAATTCGAGCATTTATTGGATTTTTTAAAAAATGGTTTGTTTGAACAATACAAGGACGATGATCGACGATTTGTGAGCGATGCATGTGAGCTTGAGATACCATTGAAGAGATTGATGTTTCTCGAAAAGGAACATAAACAGAAGCTTCAGAGAGAAGCGGCCGAAGCGAGCCAGATCGAAGAATTACAACAGACCAAGAGTACACTCGAACGTGAAAGACGGGCAGCACAGGACAGGAGAGACACGCTCAGACAAGAGCACCAGGATATTCGGCAACAGCTAAAGGAAACACTGGAACAACTTCAGAGTCTAAAGGATGAAACGCTGTCGCTCACTGGACTGGTGACATCTCTCGAACAGTCCGTGTCTGCCTTGCCAAAGAATATCGAGATAAAGAGTCAACCAGAACTTGAAAAGCTGTGTAAAGAGAACGCTCTGTTGACAGAAAAGAATTCGTCACTGGAGGATGAGCTACAGTCGGCAGAGGTCACTTTGATTGATATGAAGATGCGTTATGCTCAAAGTGAAAATGAAAGAGAATCGCTACATAAACGATTGTTTGAATTAAAAAAGTTAATCAGTTAATAAACACAGTTTTAATATATCCCCTAACATCTATTATTATTAACAAAGGGGGGAAGGCATAATAAGGAGACTGTGTGGCAACGACATAACTCACGAAGAAATTCTTGAATTGCAAAAAAGTTTTTCCCCTTCTCACAAAAGTAATAAGTGAGCTCCTAAGATGTATGAAGAAAATCTATGCACAATTAAAAATAGAAACCCTTTTCCTTGTAAATTATTAAGGGTCCATATCTTTTTTAAAGAGCAAACAAACCCACCTGCTTTACCTGTGAAATAAGGAGAATACGGTAAACACGTGTGCCAAAAGAGTATAAAAGAAACAAGACAACTAATTTATCGAGTAATGATTCAAGTTGTCCGTGCATAGGCGCATATATTTAAACGAAAAACAAAGAAGAAAAAAAAAAATGTTAAATATTCTTTCTTTTTTCTTTCTTACATAATTATTCTTTACGTTCCTTTTTTCCTCCTCCTCCTCCTCCAATGAATTACTTTCCTTCACCACCACCTTCACCTACTATGAATTCAACTCAAGTCTTTTGCGGAACATGCAGTAAACCACTCTCTTCTAATTGGTATTGTTCAGACTGTCACATTAAATGCAAAACATGCAATCGATTTTTAACACATCGTTATGAACAATGTACTCGATGCTCTTCACCTAAAATTAACTCAAAAGGTTATTTTTCATAATAAATTTATTCCATTCAAATCATATTTATAAAAAGAGGGAGTTTATTTTACACAAAAAGGAGGGGGAGGGGAAGTTTCATGCGATTATTACCTATTTCAATTAGGCCTACCCCTACTCTTTAGACATATCTTCACAAACACTGTATAACAGAAAAGAAACTTGGTTCAATTCTTAATACGATATCCAACTCCTGGCTTCCTGACAACATGTATAGTAATGATCCCCTTTTCCATAGTTTTCCTTTTTTTAAATAGTTTCAGTTAAACACGATTTATTATTAAAAAAGAATGATAATCTCATAAACCCATTGTAATGACAATATAATCCGATACTACTTACTAAACTAATTCGCGTTCTATAAGAATAATGTGCTTGACTCACATATGAAGAGTCTATATTATAGGTCCATTCTTCTGATGCTGATCACATAAGAAAGGACAAACTTCCCTCGAGGTGATATACCTATAAAATACAATTTTCAGTCAAAAAAAAAAAAGAAGGGAGCGTACATTTGTCAGCATTGAACTTATCTAAACATACACTCTGATAGCGCAATATTTTTATAAGATTCTTTGAATGTGAAATATTTTCTTCTTTTAATAGATATCCATTTGTTTTATAAACTTACCCAAAAGTTATAAAATAATGGAAAGAAAGAGAAAGCACATTGGAATGCTCTATCCCCGCTAAACTTTAGCATTCTAATCCCCTTCCAAAATATCGTCCCCCCCCCCCCCCTTCATACACTACAACTTGATCTTTATAACTTTATCAGTGTTTATAAAACTTCGGAAATGTATCTTTCAAGTTGTAAACATATTTTTTTTTTTATAATGATGCTATCTCTTATTTGTTCTTACCTTTGAATTAAAATCATTGTCAATATTGAAAAGAATGAAGAATTACTCTTCTTTATCTTGTATGTTCACAGTCCAAGTTGTCATCAATAATCTTCTCCCAAAGCTCCTTGTGATCATTTCTCGTTCTTTGCCACGCTTACTAGTTATTAAAAAAAAAAAAAAAAAGAAAAAAAAAAAAATTCCAACTGAAATATTTTTTTTTCTTTGTTTTGTTTTTCTCGACAATGTCTTCTCGTCATGTTTCAAAACCCCCAATATCCAGAGAAACTCGACAATCAAAGAGGGATGCTGAACTAAAAAAACGGTTAAAGAAACGAGAAGAAACCACGACAAGGATCACACATGAAAGTTTCATAACATGTCAACGCGAGTTTGGAACTTATAGATTTTTTTTATACAAGTTGGATCATTCAACTGAAATGATCGTAAGTCGTCAACTGATCTCATTAGGAGCTGTAAGTTTATTTTTTCATTAGATCAAAATTATAAACTTTTATGTATAGAAACAAGCTGCCTTTTTTTCTGCTTCAGAATGTACACATGTGATTACAACAAAAGCAATTCAAAAACAAAACATAAACGATACCCCAGAGTCCAAAGATACCAATGTAAACCTCCCCTCCCCCGTTTTTAATATATTCTGATTACTTTCGTAGAAACAAACAGACGACGTTTTAAAAAATGCAACCACATGGAAAAAACCAATTTGGACAATCGAATGTATAAATCAACACTTTATTTTTGAAAATTAATTTTTTTTTTTTAACTAGACACAAGAGAGATCTTTAAACAACTTATGGATCGCACAGCCAAACGACATAAACCAGTTTATTATACATTTCCTGGTTATTATCTCATGATTGAAGACGCCACAGGAAAGCATTGTGCGATCAATATCAAGGAATATTCTACAGAAAAATCCGAGGAAAAAAAGATTGTTTGGCCGACGTTGGAAGCAAAGCAGAGTAAAAAACAAATGTTCTCGAGGGATGTGTTGAAAGAGATCGAAGCGTTGGATGAGGATTGTCTTTTCAAGAACCCAAAGAATTTACAGACGAATACGGAAGATCGGAATGAATCTGGTACTTTAGAAACAATAAAAAAAGACAAATATGCAAAAGACAAAGTGATAGAGCAAAACATATCAACAAACGAAGACACGTTGACAGAGGAAGCATCAACAAAGGGAATCAAACCAATAAATGAAGATACATCATTAAAGAAAGATAAATTGATACAAGAGGAACCAATAAAGAAAGGCAAAGTGATAATAAATTATAAATCAGCAAAAAAAGACAAACAAATAAACCAAGCAAAAAAGCGAGACAAAGAGAGTGAATTACTGTCAGAAAAGCCCAAGAAACATTTGGCGTACTGTGAGACTTGTAAAGAGAGGTGTCCAGATATGAATATAGTAAGTTACCCATTAGATAAGAAAATATAAATTTATTGTTAATATGTAGCATGTGAAAACACCAAAACATTTGGAAGCCTATAAAGCAAACGACTTTACGGAGCTAGACTCTCTATTATCTTCATTAAGAAGAAAATACAATGGTCTATTACCAAGTTATATGAAAAGTAGTGTAAACCCTATTGTAGATGGTACAGACGTCCAATTCGATTCTTAAATTATTCAATTTTGGTTGTGTATAATAAATATGACTGTGTGTATGTGTATATATGAATAAACATAATTTTTTTTATCGTGAAGAACTTTTTGCTGCTTGAAAAAATCCATATGTTTCTTCACATTGTTTGTAACTATATTTTGCAGTAACATAGCCTCCCACAGAAGAAGCACCTAAATAAAGGTAAAGTAAATATTTGTATGCAAAATGAAACAGAATTTCTATACTCAAGGCTGAAAATAAAACTTGATTTTTATCTAATCCAAAACGTCGAGCGATTGGCCCTATTGCTCCATTTAGTATTTTTCTCCCCTCCTCCCCTCTCCCAAAAAATGTCAAATAAATATATTACAGGTAACGATGCCTGTGAGGACTATACAATATTTAATTCCAAATAATTTTTTTTTAAAAAAAAGTAACGTACTTGCCGCATAAATGCCTGTTCTATTTGCTTCTTGTTGACATAATCTAGGTATTATCCATTCCTATTATTGGTTGAGCGAATGATTTTTCTAATGGGTTATTACTGGGTGTTCCTTTGCTATTCCTTGCTGTATTCTTGTCACCATGATGTAACCAAAAGAAAAAGAAAAAAAAAAGTGCATGAAATAGGGAATTATTACGCTCCAAAAATCCTATTAAGTCGCCGTTTTAAATACTTCGTTTTCTTTGAGGCCCCATTTGCGCGTAAAGCACTATAAATACAAGAGACACGTAGGCGCTTCATTTGTTTTCGGAGCGTTGCACAAATTCTTAAAGCAGAGGTGCCATTCCATGTCAGAAATTCAACACAATCTTCTAATACAGAAATCATTTTGTCCACCAAAGTCAACATTGTTATCAGCAATAATATTATTTAAAAAACCCATCGTTCTGCCGAAATCTTACTGTTGCCCCCCCCCTTTTTTTTTATTAAGCATGCTCTGTTTTGCAATTTTAGATAAATAGTACCCCACAAACGGTGTTTATGAAACAATGCGTCTCGTAATTAGTTCGTTAGTTATGATTATCTCTTCAATAAAACAAAAAGTTTTATTTACAAAGGACCATCAATAAAGGTGTAAAATAACACGTATACTCTTGAATTTTAGCACGGTTATAATCATCTTTTGCAAAACTGAAGTTTTAATACATTTTTCTTTTTTTTTTTCTTTTTTTTTTGGTATACAAACTAAATTATTTATTGCTGATTTCTGTTTTTTTAAAAAAAAAAGAAGCTTTTAAACTGTTAAAGTCTTTATAAGACTTGAAAAGGCCTTTTGCTCTTCCAGTATTAAAGCAAGCGCTCCAGTTCATCCTCTTTTCAATACTTCTGAAGCTTCCAAAAAAAGCAAAATCAGGTGATTTTGTATTTGGCAGATATGAAGCCTGTAAGAGATCCTCATTGTATTCATTTCTAGATGGTCCATCTTTTTTTTTTTTTTTTTTTTTTTTTTTTTTTGCTTCTTCTGGCAGATCTAGAGGTTCAGATAAAGATGTGCGTTGATACTTTGTCATGAATGACTCCAAATATATATAGCCGTCTTCGGCATATTCTCTTGCGCGTTTTCTTAGCTCTTCCAGATTTTTAATTTCTAATATCTCCTTGATCTTATGAAACTGCTTTTGTGTCTGCTCACACACATTCAAAAGGACGCCAATTGTTCGTTCCTCCAAGGTGACTTCGTTTTCGAATATTTGTTTTACAATACTATACAGCAGTTGAATTGTCTCAACAGCACGCTCTTTGCTATCCATGCTCAACAGAGTTCTTTTTTGCTTATGTAAAAAGTATTCTACTGCAACTAATGGTTTAAGTGGTTGTTCATAAAAGTGGCTATTGATAATGATAGGATCCAAAATATAAAAAGATTTAGCCCATGGTTTGCAAGGATATTCTTTCGCGTATGGTATCTGATCGTTTTGTATTAAATCAGTGGCTATGCTTGTCTTTGTGGGATGTATACCAAAGACAACAATAATTGGTGAGGCACAATGTTCTTTGATAACTGCAAGGCTGTATTCGATAGTTTTTTGTACAAATTTGAGGTCAATTGTGTTTTGGACTTCGACTAGAACAGGAGGCAAGGAAATGGTGACTTCAATGGGGGCAAATAACACATCTGAGCATCGTCCACTTGGTCATTTGTTTCATCGATCGATACTACCTTCAGATCTGACGGTGTATGTTATCTATGCAACAGTCCATTTGTTTCATCTTTCAACACATATGTGCCACCTTGTGTTCTTCTAACTACAACAAATGGTCCTTCATATATTGGTGCTAGCTTGTGTGGTCTATTTGGCAACTTCATCATGACTGGAGTTCCCTCATTAATATCGACCATCATTATACTGTTTTTGTATTTCTTATTTTGTAGTTTGAGAATTTTTTTGATCCTTTCTTGTATGGCTGGAAATATGATATTCGTCATTTTCTCTACTCTTTCTTCTATTTAATATAATCAATAACTCAAGTTCCAAATATCAGGATTATCCTATTCAATATAATTGATGTAGATAGCTTTAAGTAAAATAAAAAAACTTATTTTTTATTTTTTATCCTTTTTTTTTTTTCTATTAATGAATAAGGCTGAAAAGTATAAAATAAGAGTTTAAACTCACTTTTTTCAACTAAAAGGTTACTAAAATAGAATAAATTACCAGATCTCTCTTTATTTACCAAGAAAAAATATCTAGCGCCTTTACCGATTAAGCCGAATTTCATATAAACATGAGAAACAACTGGGATAGATCTCCAGCTGGAATTCGTGCTGTAGTAAAGACACCAAAAACAAGAGTAACCTCCCACTCAGTTATTGATGCTATACATTTGTCTGCCATACTTTATGTCGTTTTGAAGCAGCCGCTCTATAATCAGCAACAGAAATTGCCGCCAAAAAAAAAAAAAAAAAAAAAAAAAAGAGAAAAGGTAATAGTGGAAAGATGAGAGCTGTGACTGAGGCCAACGATGATGAAGCTGCCCAAGAAGATGATACTAGTGTACTTTGATGTAAAGCCAATACCAAAAGGTACAACAACTGCACATTTTATCAAGCTTATCAATGAGCTCCTTGATATAATGGATGAGGATGTGAATTTAAAGATTAGCTATTTAGTGATGGATAATGCTAGTATCATAAATCGGAACTGATGATTCGAAAAATTGGAGCTAAAGGTTAAATGTATCCCCTACTGAGCAGTTCTAGTCTTTAGTGAAAGGAAAGATGAAGCACCATCGCTTGATGAAAGAAGAGACTCTATCTTCTAGAATTCGATGACGCTTGTAATGATATTCACTTTAGCTTTTGCCACCATTCCAAACGACAGATTGTAACATGCTATACTCATTCTCCTTTCTAAGCTTTTCATTGAATAAAATATTTACTACTGTAAACTTCAACTCTATGAAACGTTGTAAAAAGTAAAGAACTACGCAATTCAGTCAAGTACTGTATGACTAAGTATGATGGGTTAAACCTAGTATTATCTTTTCTTATTATTTTTTATATTCGGTATTTGAACGACAGTTTGTTTGTAACTACCAATTTAATTTTCTGTGATCACCAATATCCACCAGCCCGATCGTACTTCTTTTGGTGTTTCTTGCCCGAATATTTAAAATGATCTCTTGAAGTGATAAATGAAATGTGTGTCATTACCTTTCTTTTCTTTTTTTTTTTTTTTTTTTTTTTTTTTTTGCTGTATACACATCTGAACAAGAAATCTTTATTGCCCGCCTGTTCCTGGCCTAAAATATACAAATATGTTTCTTTTGCTTCCTTCTTCCATTCCGCTATTGAAACAGAAAATTTAAAAAGGAAAGGAAACACAAACATTGAATAGCGGTGAAAGAATTTGATCCGAAACATATTTCTCAATTGACAGTGAAGGGAAGCATTGATAGATCTACTGTTCATAACCTTTAATTAGAACATTAAGCTCCTTTATTTGTACATCTTTAACTGTTCAATTTGATTTTTTAAATGAGCCGGAGTTCTCGGGCTGTTTTTTTAAAAAAAAGTCGAGCTCAGATTGGACAAAAGTTCTTTTGTTCACTCGCCATTGAAGTTTATCCGAAATCTTTTTCTCTCTCTTTTTATATATACATAAATGGCATTCACTAAAGGAAAATATTGTTGTGGTTGTGTGCCTATCAAGTCAGGTAAGTGATAATAATAATGAAAAAACTCTTGAACTGTTATTGAACATTATAAGGTGTTGCTCTGATTACTTTGTTTGGCATTGTAAGTTACATAGGGAAGGGGAAGACATTAGAAACTCATTGAAACAAAATAGTTGAACAAACTTTCTGGATTTTACGGAGTTGTTTCATTTGATTTTACAAATAGTACAGTGACATTGGGATATATTTATTCGTTACTAGCTATTGCAGTCTTTGTACAAGGATTATATGGATTACATAGTGTATGTATTTAATGGCAAGCTTTATTTAATATGTAAATTAGGAAAATGTTCGCACCTTTCGTTGGTATACAATGTTCTTCTGGTTGGATTCATTTGTCAGTATTTTATGGACTATTTGGGCAGGGATGAGTTGGTATGTTTATACGGATCACAGTCTTCCCGAATTGGAAAACGATCCTGAAAAGAAAGAAGAACATGACCGAGTGTTTGAAATGGAAAAATATGTGAGCATTGCGGTCCTGGTCACCTTGAATGCGGTTCATGTAAGATCAAATATAGCAAGTGGAATAGTAGCTGATTGATTTAGATTTATTTTGCATTTGTCGTCACTCGATTTTATAAGGCCATGATCCATCGTTCAAACTATTCTAAGGTAGCGACAGAGAATATCGATTTGGAAGAGCGTTCAAATGAATTACCGAAACAAGCTCTTGATTAAGAGGCTATCTTTATTTTTGCATATAACCATTTTTCTTTCTTTTTTCTACAAATTATTTCTAATAAAACCAAGGTATCAAGTAGATTGAGTGACTTCTAAATTCGTGTCTTTCTTTTCCAACTTCTCCAACACGGATTCTTCTTGCTTTGAAGCATTATTCAGCCAACTCAAATACGCATTCCAGACAATACCCAGACTGCTCACGAACGGGAGTCGATATTGGAGTGGCATGAATTTGAAATTAATGAACTGAACTGCAGGCCAGACCTTGTAATTGGCTATCAACGCCGGCACATAAGCATCCTTCATCTTCTCCAACACACCTCTCCAATGGCCTGTCTCAGATAGACCCATGACTGTAAAGAAGAGGACAAGCCCCGAGGGCGCAAATAATGCTTGATCAGTCACCATACGCTTGATGACCATCTTGTTGGCCTGTCTAGCCAAAGCTGCAGTTGCCACCGACTTGGGCATAGGGAAAAATCGGTCGAGAAAGATGTACCATTTTCCACCGATAGGAGCCACACAAAAGTTATAAGCTGCAAATCGAAACGTACGTGCAAAATCCCATCTTGGACTCGGTGGCCAGAGATCTTCGTGTGCTCGTAATTTTTCCGGTACAATGTAAGGTTCGATTTTGCTGGCTTCATAATACGATATACTTTGAGCTAATGTATCACTGATCGCGCCTAATAATCCGTTGGTAACACATAGGGTCAAGATAGGTCGTTTGTTATAAGATCGTGTGTAAAATCCGTTCAAGGCTCTTAAACCGTTCATTTTTTTTTTTAAAAAAAAAGAAAAGAAAAACAATATGCGGAACTTAATTTTTTATTTCTTTTTTGAAGTAATGATTTGAGTGATGGACTATAGATACAAGTTGACGTCAAAATCACATAGAAAAAATAATAAAAAATAATAATTACGTCAATCGACTTGTAAATCAAAAAGGAACCAGCCATATACTTTATAGCAGTCATCATATTAGGTCCAAGGTCAATAGTGATACGTGCAGAAAGCTTTGTAAATTGTTCTAACACTTTTTGTCCGAGATCTATTGTTAACTTGACATTTGTGTCGTCCATTGCAAAAGAAAGATTTTTTTTTTAAAACAGAGCGATTTTTTTTTAATGGATTTACAAAATATGATACAAAAAAGGAAAGAGAAAATTAACAATGAAATGCAGGTATTTTAAATGATTCTTTAACGACAGGCAAAGTACAGAATTGACTAAAAGCCTCTAATACTTCATATTCATCCTGACTGATATCAACAGGTCCCTTTTCATCCAATGGGATTTTACGGAGATGTTTTATGGGTGTCTGTAGAGCATCCAACGAGATACGACGTCTGATATGAAAATCATCAGGACTAGAGAAATCACTAGAGACAGAAGATCGCCTTGAGAGATCCTTGTAATGACGAGGAGAACAGAGTGGAGGAAGAGTACGATTATGGACCATGGGAGTGTATTCCATGGGAGAATAGTCCAATGGTGATACAGACAAGGGCGGTGTTTTGGGATCGACGCTGGCTGCACGGCCTTCGACCTTTTCCTTGTCGTGTGTCTGTGTATGTTGCATCATGTTGTCAAATCGACTGAACATACGACCACAGTTCTCAATGACACATTGATAAGGTTTTTCGCCCGTATGTTTTCTTTCATGTCTTGCTAAATGTTCACTTCTCGTAAACACCATATTACAGTTACCATAACCAGTACACCGAAATTGTCTAGGGCTTGTTCTTTGTAAAGAGTTTCTTCTTTTCGCTGGCATAATAATAAATAAATAATAAAGTAAAAAAAAAAAAAAAGAAATAAAAATGGTTTATTTTGATCGATTTTTATTCCCTCTCAGTGACACTAAACTTAAAATGCAGCCTTTTTTTTTTTTTTTTTTTT
>JNDS01005117.1:0-16224 GCA_000697035.1 Rhizopus stolonifer B9770
TTTTTATTTTTATTTTTATTTTTATTTTTATTTTTATTTTTATTTTTATTTTTATTTTTATTTTTATTTTTATTTTTATTTTTATTTTTATTTTTATTTTTTTACTTTTGTCATGTTTTTAGAAACGCTTCCAAACTTTCACCAAAAAAAAACCTCTCGCCATTTGTAAGCATTGCTTGATCAACGATAAAGAAGCATCCAGCAGCAGAGCAAACACCAGGATACATCAGACACAGCACAAGGCTGCGCCAATTCGATATCATACTTCTAATACTCGGATCTAGCACCCCCAGTAAGACATGTGAACATGGCAAAGCAACCAACTCAGTCTTCCACACCATATCACACCAAATCCCCAAAGAAAAACCATACACAAACAACCAGGAGACCAAACCTTCAACACCATTGAGAAAAGAGCAAAACCATAAAGAACACACCAACAACAAAGCAAAACAGATCCCAAAGTCCTTCGACCTAATCAGCGTAACAAAACACATATGTTGAATATGGTTTTTCTATAAGTTATTGAGGTTAATAGATCTAGCGATCTTTTTTTTTTTTTTTTTTTTTTTTGTAGAAAAACACATATGTTGAATATGGTTTCTTCACCGGAAGGGTTAAGGGGATAATAATATTTCGACGGTGGATAAGAGAAGGATATGATTAAGCCATTAAAGGCGATACGTTTTTTTTGTTTTTTTTTTTTGGTTTTTGTTTTTTGGTTTTTGGTTTTTTTTTTGGTTTTTTTTTGGTTTTTTTTTGGTTTTTTTGAGGGTTTTTTTTTTTTTTTTTTAAATAAAAGTAAAGACTACATGATAGAATCTGTAATTATTTTACTTCAAGTATATTTATATATATGTATATATATATTACCTTTTATCATGGCGTTCCTAAACGCGTCGGAAACGCGGACGGCGGCTATTTGAGCCTGATCTAGCAGGACGATAGGTGCGAGCCACATATGGGATCGCAAACACCGGGGGATCCACATCCATTGGGTCGTCTTCAAAAGACTCACCCACTTATGGATCGTCGATGTCCATGGGATCATCTTCAAAAGAATCACCCATCTCCCCAGGAAAATCGACATCCATGGGGTCGTCTCTATACTTGAAGGAACCCAATGAAGTGGCGATATTTGCGCCCGTGGCTGCACCTAAACGGCGAGCTAGATAATGTTGGCATCGTCTGTTTAAAATAAAAAGGAAAAAAAAAAAAAAAAAAAAAAAAAAAGAGGATTAGTTAAATGATTAATCGTACTTCTTTGTAGCTTACTCTTCAAAGGAAGCGAAAGGCATTTTGTAAGAAGTGGCTCTGAAAAAAAAAAAAAAAAAGGGAAAAAAAAAGAAAAGAAAAAAAAATAAGAAGAGGGAAGGATAAGAAAGATGAAGTTCCATCTTTGAGATAGTTTGATTGTTTTTTTGTTATCACTTGCTATCATTTACTTACAATGCTTTCATATGATTTTTATGTCAAAACTCGAGTTACACCGAAACCCCCCCCCCCTCCCCAACTGAGAGTGTCTATATAACCAAGTCAAATTGACTAAAAA
The DNA here is from genome assembly GCA_000697035.1 of Rhizopus stolonifer B9770. Taxonomy (NCBI): domain Eukaryota; kingdom Fungi; phylum Mucoromycota; class Mucoromycetes; order Mucorales; family Rhizopodaceae; genus Rhizopus; species Rhizopus stolonifer. The sequence continues at coordinate 1,553 of JNDS01005117.1, forward strand.
CAAACAGGAATAAAGGAAAACAACAAATAGAGAAGAGTTTTTTTTTTCTTTTCTTTTCTTTTCTTTTTTCCTTTGCTCTTTCCACTTGTGAACTGTTGAAAAAAGCAAGTTGCAGACAAAGAACTTTTTCGTATCACACACGCGATTTTGGGGTTTGAAGTCAGTTTCCCTTTTTTTTTTTTTTTTTTTTGACTAAATGGTCTACCACGGCATTCCGTTTGTTACTAAGCAAACAAAACTTTTATGCTGTATATTTTTTTTAAAAAAAAAAAGCACCCAAAGATTCTGTATCTCATACATCAGGGAACTAAAAGACGCCAACAAATTCACATAATTCCTTATCTAATACAGCTTTTAAAAAGCAAAGCAAGATGCCATCAGCAAACGACTTCATTTCAAGACACCAAATCTAGATGTTGAATAATTTTAGCTGTTAATTTATTATATTTTAAAAGAATATATATATAGCATTGCATTCGACTAACACGTACCTTCTATTCTTTTTGCTTGCTACTATAAGCTTTGGTTATATTGTTTGGACGGAACCTTTGGTTTTCAACAAGGATCAATTGGCTGTTACGGCTCATAGCGTTAACATTCTCAATATTGCTCATGTAGTCTTCGTCTAACAAAGCCTCGAGTTGTTTGGATGAAGAAGCGTCAGAAGAAGAGTTTTGCATGTCTAAAGAATAAGGATTGCTATTAATTGAGTTGAATAATAAAATAAAAAGATAGATAATAAGCTGATGCTTTTATATTCTTTATTTAAAACTAATTCATCCTAAATAAATAGGCGAGAACTGTTGCATCTTTTACGCATAATTGTTCAGGTACAAAATTGTTTTTCCTTTGGTTTGGCAGAACATTTTTCTTTTCGAATCGGAACACTTGCTCACAGTACAAAAAAAAAAATACTGAAAGTATTTCATAAATTACCTAGTATTTTCAAAGTCAGTCGTGAGATTCTTAAGATTCATTTGAGATTCAAATCTAAGATACTGTATTTAAGACTATGATTGAAAAATTACAAGATACTTGAATCTAGCCTGCCATAATATCATATCTTCATATTCTCAACGGAACATCAAAATTAATTACCTTTTTTTGTTTTTTATTTTTATTTTTTTTTTTTTTTTTTTTTCATCATAAAAAATGTCAGAGTTTTATTCACTTGCTAACCTCATCAAACAAATTGAGGTAGCAACTACACGTTTAGAACATTTAGTCATGTCTTCTTCTTTTGACTTAAATGTATCTTCTGTAAGTCAAACAAACGTAAACGGAGTGCTTGTTACAAAAAAAAGGGGGGGGATGATCATTTAAATAACAAGAACTTTGAAGAACAACATTAAAAGGTCCTTTATCGCTCAATTTTTGACAATTACAACTTTAAATTTTTTTCTATGTCTTTAAGAGTAAAATCAATAAATTCAAGATACAATAAAGGAGGGGTCTCGCTTATTATTTTTTTTTTTTTTTCGTTCTCCTTAATATCCCATCAAGCTATAAATCCTTCCCCCGCCCCTTTTTTTTTTTTTTTTTTGTTATAAATCTTTTAGAATTAATGACAAAACAAGAAACATTAGAGGGTGTTATCGATGGTACTATTGATGATACTATTGATGATACTATTTTAAACGTATCCAGTGTACGTTCCAGCTTTAGTGACAGTGATCCCGAAAGAGATTCATTAGATCTTGACTGCATCGTACACCAAATTCAATCTAATATCCAGATTCAAAAGCCTAAAAAAAAGGAGATACATCAAGTTCAGAAGCAACAAGTTCAAAGAGACAAAAAACAACTGAAGAGAGAAGACGAAGTGATTGTTGATTATGAACTGGATCATGAGATTATCGACAGCCGTTTCAAGAAGCCTGTTTTGAGAAATAATGCTAATTTGATCTCGTTGAATACGATAGATACCAAGGCTATACATCCAAACACATTGACACCTCGAGAACAAGAAAGAGCAGGTAAATCGTGTGCTTTTTAAAGGTGGATACTTATATTGGTAGATGAGACAATTTCAAAAGCAAGCCATTGTTTGTTTAATAATCAATTTATGGAAGCCAAAAGGATCTATGAGGAAAAGGCCAGGTAAAAGATAAAAAACTGATTTATGTGATCTAAGGTATTATTTAGTGACCCAGTTCATGCACTTGGTTTAGGATCCATGATGTTTTTAAAAGGTAAAAAAAAAAAGACTTTTTAGGAAGATTGTAATAACGTATTGATAGCTTTGATGGTAAATATTTCCCCTCCCCAACAGTTGTTTGTTGTTTATAAATAACAAGAATAGACATTAGAACATCAAGCTATGAAAGAAACCATAGACATCCTGACAAAGACATACCAAATCGCGGCTGCTCAGATTGACAGAGCTACCAAAAGACATCTCGGACAGACAATCACACAATACTTTTCAGCCTGTCGGCAATACATTCGACTTTCCAATGCCTTACCGACACACGTGAAACCTTTGAATCCAAAGCATTTGGAGTTGCATACCGTGGAACCTTTACCCAATGGCGTTTTAAGAGCCCATGTAGTGAAAGCTGAAGCCTGTCTTCAAATAGCCATCCTCTACTTGCTACAAGAAAATGTATCAGGATACATCAAATGTGGTTTGAACCTAAGAAGAGGTAAGCCCACCCTTTTTTTTTTTTTTTTTTTTTTCTTTTGATAATCTAATCACTCTCTATATTAGCTTATGTAAGTTATAGCGTTGCCTGGCAAGAATACAAACGAATGGGTCAATTACATTATGAATACATAGACAGAGACACTATCTCTGGTATTCAATTTGGGTAAAAAAAAAAAAAAAAAAAAAAAACATTTTGATTTCAACGCTAACAATGACCAATTAGTATTGGATCCGTTCATCTCATCCTCTCTTCACTCCCCCCAAAAATCCTGAAAGCCATTGCCGCCTTTGGATGGTCACCCGATCAACACTTAGGGTTTGTCCTGCTCAAACTCTGTCTAGAAGACCGACGATCCAGATCTCCCATGGCCTCAATTCTCTTATTGACCTACTACACTACCCTCATCTCGCTTTGTCCCCAACTACTCTCGTCCATATACACCCAACCTACCATAGAGACCCTCTTGGAAGCTCAATCGCTGTACCCAAACTCGATCCTCTTTCTCTACTTTGCCGGCCGAGCCGCCCGTCTAGCCCACAACCTCACTCTCTCCTCCCAATCGTTCGAACAAGCCATCCAAGCCAGCAAAAACGAATGGGCACAATCCGACATGCTCCAGAGGTCCCATTACGAACTAGCCATCAACCACATGTTGCGCCACCAATGGTCTGAAGCCCGCGACCTACTCACACAGCATTCGAATCCACTCTTTTCTTATCTCTCTGCTTGTTGTCTGGATATGATGGGAGAGCGCGCTCAGGCCATCTTAACCTTGGCCCAGATCCCTTTGACCGAACCTTATATTCGACACAAGATTGAGACGTTGCAGACCAGTGGCTATCAAGATATGGATCTCTCATTGTGTGCACTCGAGTACCTTTATCTCACCCAGTTCTTGGACGTCAAGAGTCTTTGTTGTGTCGAGCAAGCGTTGGTTCGATTGGCCGAGGTTGAACGTCTGGAACATCTCATACGTACACAGGAACTCATGCCAGAGACACCACCGCCTGAATTCGGTGCACAGAGAGGTATACTCTTGTTGTTGAAAATTGCAATTTTGAATGAAATGGGTCGGCATGAAGAGTGTGTGATTCACTTGAATTGGATTATTGATCATCGAAACAAGGTGGATACATGGGTGATTGCTTATACTTATTGGTAACCTAAAAAGAAAAAAGAAAAAGAAAAAAGAAAAAAAAAATTAAATATTTTTGGAAAATAAGGGAAGCGGGAATGACGTGTTGGCATTTAGGACAAAAGGAACAATCTGTTTCTTTTTGGGAAATAGCTTTAAAGTATACAGGGTATGATTTTGAACATAGGCTATCAATGGTAAGTTTAATATATTACAAATACAAAAAGGACTTAAATTGAGGGGAATGGGATATAGAAAGCGAGTGCGGCTATCAAATATGCGAATGATTTGGGTGTCCATTCAACCCAAATTAAGAAACAATACAGAGTGAATTCCTCTATTATTTATGATTTCACAAAAGATGATAAAACCGAATTTTCGGAAGAAAGAAAACAATCAGATAATAGTACAGAAATTGTAGACCAATTAAGCATTGCAATAAACGAATAGAGAAGGGGGATATACAAAAGAATTCATTTAATTATACAAGACTATTTACATAAAAAAAAAAAGGATTTAAGCACTACAACCATCTGCACTAAAGACAACGCCAGTAGATGTAGTGGGATGCACCCAGGAATCGACATTGACATAAGTGGTGTAGACCATGATAGCCACACCCCAAATAACCAAAAGAATATCAACAATCTTTAAATACTTATTATCTGTAATCCTGTAATGAAAGAGACCTGGAAAAGTGAAACAAAGAGGTACACAGGCAATGGAGCCCACCAAAGAAACAAACTTATCCAAGTTATCTGCACCGACACCGAAACTCACAGAGGCACAGATCAAGGGTACAAGGGCACGTACACCATTCTTGATCCACTTGACACCCAAGTTCTTTTGGCCAGAACGAGAACCGACCAACATCTTTTCGAAAATGACAAGGGCAGGGTACAACATAAAGGGGGCAGAAAGAATCATGGCACATGAATAAAGTACACGTACGGTGGTGGCTAAGGGGGAAGTGCCAATGTTAGTCACCACACTCGCTTGAACAACGTCACCATAAGCGACATAACCAACAGCACCAATCAAGGTAAAGACGACAGTTGAAATGATAATACCATAGTTGAGTACACGAGGGAACTTTTCGGGGTGTTTCATACCCTCGACCACGGGCACGATCATACCAATACCTTCATAAGAAAAGACGGCAGTACCAATCATGAGGGCAAAGTCCTTTTGGTTGACAAGAATAATATTAGGGCCCATGCTGCCGGTGTCATGGAGTTGTTTGGAAGAGAAATAGATGACACAAATCAAATTGAAGGCGATGAAAATGTCGGCTACAATCACCACCCAGGACAGACGAGCCAGTCGACGGACAAGACAAAAGGCGATGACAGGGATAACGACCATCCACATGTAGTATTTGGACTCAAAGGGGTAGCTACAGTTGTTGACTACTCGGACTACGATATCAATGTTTTGGGAGATAAACATCATGTAAGAGGCACCGATACCCATCTGAGCAAGACAGATAAAGATGTTGATGAGTATCTTGACGGGGAAACCATAGAGATGTTGAGCTACATCACCATAGGAACCACCAATCTTTTGTTGGGCTTCGATAAGTAGGCGGAAAGAGACAAGGCAAATTGCGCCAATGATAAACATGAGCAAGATAGACAAGACCAATCCACCATTTGAGAAACTATGAATAATTAATATAAATTTACAAGCTGGAAAAAAACTTACGCATTGGGTAAAAAGATGATACCAGTACCAATAAAGGCCTTTAGTAACATAAAAAGCGCCTTTCCTGCTGAGGCTGTTCCTTGAGGCGCATGTTCTATTTGTTCTTCACATATGGATGCCTCATAAATATCATCTTGTTTTTCATGGTGAACAGAAGGTGATTGTGATCCAGGTTTTACTTCTACAGTCATTTTTCTCGCTTTTTTTTTTTTTTTTTTTTTGAAAGGAAATCAATGGTGTTTATATATTTTTTTAGATGACGGACGCTCAAAATGATTACGGACTATAAAGATGTTTCATTCCAACTTATTGTCCATTTTTCACACGCATATATTGGTTTTGATCGGAAAACCTTATCTGTTTGAGTCACCTTCCATCTTTGTGTTTATAGAAAAAAAAATATTCTTAAACACAAAGATGAAAGCTTTCAATGTACCATATAAACTAGTCCATGTTTGTTCTTTTCTATTGTTCAAGACAGAAGGGAGATCTTTCACATGAATAGAATACTCTATGTGACTCTTTTTATCGAGATTTTTTTTTTTCCTTTTTTTTTTTTTTTTTTTCCTTTTTCCATTTTCTATTTTCTATTATGCAAAGTGATTGTATTCAAGTATTAGATGATAATGCTATTCATCAATTAAGATCGTAAGTTGAAAAAAAAAATATTTTTTTTACCCCAGATTCTCCTTATTATGCAATTCATATAATAACAGTAAAAAAAAAAAAAAAAAAAAAAATAGCTCTCTTGTCATTTCAACATTAGCTCAATGTGTACAAGAACTTGTTCGAAACTGTAAAGTCAAAGAATACAAAGCCACTCCCAATGACACCTTTTATTAGCGATAGATGCTCAAGCAGACAAGATTGATGTAATAATAGATTTAGAAAAATTCAATGTACAAGTCAACGACAACGGAACTGGCATTCAAAATCTTTCCCGTATTGGACAGCGGTACGGTGAGTTTCAAATAGAATCTTTTTTTTTTGCGTGTGTATTTCTAATGTTTAAAAAGCAACATCCAAATGTCATTCATTACAAGACTTACACCAGATAAAAACATTTGGATTCCGCGGTGAAGGTAAAATTCTATATTCGGCGCTTTACATCTGCTCATAAAAAAAAGATTAGCACTCTGTTCGATAATCAGCATATCTATGGTACAAATCATATCTCGACATTATCTATCTTCAGATACATTTGAAGCATTTTGGAGGGTAAAAAAAATATTCTCCTTTTGAAAATAATTTAACACTTGTTTAGGACAATAAAACGATACTTAGCAAAGGGAATGTAAGAAAGGCTCATTCGGGAACATCTGTTATCGTTAGAGACTTGTTTTATAAAGTAAGAAAAAAAACCTTTTTTTTTTTTTGATATAATCTTATCTATATTTTTTGCTTATCATTTCTGCAAAAAAAAAAAAAAAAAAAAAAAAGTATCCTGTACGTCGTAGACAGACAAGCCCTTATCAATATGTCGTCATGCTGGAAACTGTGAAACGCTCCTTGATTACCTTTGCTCTCTGTTTTCCTTTTATTCATTTTACATTAAAAGAAGGTTCAAGGAATATCTTGGCTATGAAAAAAGTAAGTTATTTTTATTAATGAGATGTATTCAAAAAAAAAAAAAAAAAGTGTTCCACTAGTTTAGAGGCATTTAGACAATTGGCGGCACATGAAATGAAGGTAAGAAAAACCACACACAAAAAGAATTGGAAGAAAATCTCTAACCAAAATTAGTATTTAGAGCCTTTGGAGGCGCACGAGGATAACGTCAAATTAGATGGCTTCTTTTCTACCCAAAGCTACCCGAATAAAGAACACCAATATATTTGTAAGTTCTTCCTTGGGCAAAATATTTCTAACACACTCAATAGATATCAACCATCATCATATACCAACCACAAGTGAATTATACAAGACTGTATCTGATGAGTTTGGATGGATCAAAGCGGTAAACTCTTTCCCTCCCCTCCCCCCTTTTTTTTAGAGTTTGGTTTCACTTATACTTTTATTAGGAAATCAAAGGTATATCAAGCAACAGTAATTAACATTACGTAACACCTTTAGGCCGCCGAATAGCCCGATACCCCATCTTTTTCGTGCGTTTAGAATCAGATGACTGGAGTTCTTATGAGATTGACTCACTTTACTTTAACCACGACCGTATCAAGCTTCTCTTGCAACAATTCACACAGCTTTTCCTTAGGCGAGTGGGCCTTGAAGTTCCCAAAAAAACTCTAAAGAGGCCAAGGGTAGATGATGATGTAAATAGTCTTTTTGTCAAACATTCTGTTGGTAGCTCTCTTGACCACTCGCAAATTCACAGCGTAGACACTTCTAGTCTCAAACGACACATGAACTATACACAGCCCGTTCGATATCAAAGACAGCCACTAGTCTTTTCAGGATCCCAACGACTATCCAAGCAAGATCTCAAAATGGCACATGTGCTGGGCCAAGTGGACAAGAAATTCATTGCCCTCAGACTAGATCAGACATTGTTGTTTGTGGATCAACATGCGGCAGATGAACGTATCAAACTAGAGGTGATGATGAAGAGTGAGGTTATTTCCAGACAGACGGCTGTTCTGGATCCTTGCATCCCACTCGAATTATCTCCATTAGACTATGATGTGGTAACCAAGGAGTGTGTGTTGGAACAGTTGAAAACATGGGGGATTTATCTGGTCAAGAGAGACCAAAGGCCTTTGATATCTGAAGGTGAAAAAGTGATTATGACTGGTTCACGCTATTTTTCACCAAGACCCCAAGGGGGAACTTATGTAACACGATTACCGGATCTGATTGCAGACAAGTGTCTGGCTCAACCTGAGTTGGTACGAGATATCATCAGGGATCATGCTTATTGGATGATGGAACAACATTATAATCCGGCGATTGTTAGCAAGACTTGTCCAAAGGGTGTTATTGAGCTTCTCAAATCGAAAGCCTGTAGAAGTAAAAAAAAAAAAAAAAAAAAAAAAAAAAAAAAAAAAAAAAAAAAAAAAAAAAAAAAAAAAAAAAGCTAAGGATGATTCATAGGTGCGATTATGTTTAATGAAGAACTCTCTTTGGAACAATGTCAATCAATGGTTCGAAATCTTTCAAAAACAAGTTTTCCTTTTCAATGTGCACATGGCCGACCTTCTGTAGTTCCAATCCACATTCAATCAAAACAACCAAAAAGAACAAGAAAAATTCATTGGGAAACACTTCTTTAAATAAATAATAATTTTCTATATATTCTTTTTTTTTTTTTTTTACAAATATTCTTCAGGAGAAGGACAAGTACACAACAAGTTACGATCACCATAAGCGTCATCTACTCGAGACACACTTGGCCAAAACTTCTTTTCACGTAAATGAGGCATAGGGAAAGCAGCAGTCTGTCTAGAATAAGGACGATTCCACTCATCGGCCATCAAGACCTGCAACGAATGAGGTGCTCTATTGAGCATATTTTCCTTTTGTGGCAACTCTCCCCTTTGAACCAACTCAATTTCCTTTCGAATACTAATCATCGCATCACAAAAACGGTCCAATTCTGCCTTGCTTTCCGATTCAGTAGGTTCAATCATCAATGTATTGGTCACCGGCCAGGACATGGTTGGGCTATGGAAGCCATAATCTTGCAAACGCTTAGCCACATCGATCGCTTCAATTCCGATATCCACAAAAGGGCGAATGTCCACAATAAACTCGTGCCCGCACATTCCATTCTCGTTGGTATAAAGAATTTCATAGTGGTCACCCAATCGGCTTGCCATATAATTTGCGTTTAAAATTGCCAGCTGTGTAGCTCTGGTCAGGCCCTGGCCACCCATCATCTTGATATAGGCCCAGGAGATGGGCAAGATCGAGGCCGATCCATAAGGTGCAGCCGACACGGGTCCGATCGCGTTCTGTCCACCGCAGGCCACGACAGGATGCCCAGGCAGATAAGGCTCAAGTTCCTTTGTGCAAGCAATAGGGCCCATACCTGGTCCTCCTCCACCATGAGGGATACAAAAGGTCTTGTGCAGGTTCATGTGGCAGACATCTGCTCCAATCTCTGCAGGCTTGGTCAGTCCGATCTGAGCATTCAGGTTTGCGCCGTCCAAATAGACCAATCCGCCATGCTGATGCACCACCTCGCATGCTTCGGCCACGCCTGCTTCAAAGAGACCATAGGTGCTTGGATAGGTGATCATGACCGCACCCAGACGATCTTGGTACTTGGCTGCCTTTTGCTTGAGATCTTGCATGTCCAGATTGCCCTCGGAATCACATTGCACAATCACAATGTCCATGCCACACATGGCCGCCGAAGCTGGGTTGGTTCCGTGCGCAGAGATGGGAATCAGACAGACATTTCGACGCTCTTCACCACGTGCTTGGTGGTAGGCTCGGATGACGCTCAGGCCTGCGAATTCTCCTTGGGCCCCCGAGTTGGGCTGCAGAGAGACACCCTCGAAGCCTGTGATTTCCTTGAGATCGTTGGCGAGCTCGTCGAGCATGGTGAGATAACCCTGGGTCTGTTCGACAGGTGCAAAGGGGTGCATGTTGGCAAATTCGGGCCAGGTCACCGGGATCATCTCTGTCGTCGCGTTCAGCTTCATGGTACAACTGCCCAGAGCAATCATGGAGTGCACCAGCGAGAGATCTTTGGATTCCAGATGGTGAATATAGCGCAACATCTCGGTCTCGGAATGGTAAGAGTTGAACACCTTGTGTTGCAAGTAGGGCGAGGTTCGTGTGAGCTGGTGGGGGAACGTGGGGGCCTGGGTCAGGATATGGGCCAGATCCTCCAGTTGGACATCCTTTTGGAAAAGATGGACAAGCTTGGTGAGATCGTCTTGAGTGACTGCTTCATCTAAAGTGATGCCCACAGTGTGGTTGTCGATCGCACGCAGATTGATACCCTCTGCAGAGGCCTTTTGGAGAATGGAAGAGGCATTGCCGACGGTGATGGCTAGGGTGTCAAAGTAGCTGTCCTCATTCTCGATGGTGTATCCGGAGCCACGGATGCCTTCAGCCAAGACACGGGTCATGTTGTTGATACGTTGGGCGATTTGCTTGATTCCTTGGGGCCCATGGTATACTGCGTACATGGCAGCCATGTTGGCAAGGAGCGCTTGAGCGGTACAGATGTTGCTGGTGGCCTTCTCTCGACGAATATGTTGTTCTCTAGTCTGCAGTGCCAATCGGTAAGCGTTGTTGCCATCTGCGTCCTTTGAGACGCCGATCAGACGGCCTGGCATACGGCGTTTGTGTTCATCTTTACAAGCAAAGAAGGCTGCATGGGGACCTCCAAATCCAAGAGGTACACCAAAGCGTTGGGAGTTACCAAAAGCGATGTCTGCTCCCCATTCACCGGGGGATTTGAGAAGGGTGAGAGCCATGAGATCTGTGGCTACAGCAACTTGGCCGCCTGCAGCATGGATACTGGTAGTCAAAGCTTCATAGTCTTTCACGGATCCACGTGTATTGGGATACTGATAAAAAAAAGTCAATTAAATAGGGTTCATTGAAAAAAAAAAGGGGGGGGAGGTTACTTACTTGTAATAAAACACCACAAAGATCCTTCTTGTGTTCCTCAAAGTGATAATGAAGTGTATCAGCCACCAAGATCTGTATGTTGAATGCCTCAGCTCTTGATTTTAAACAAGCAATAGTCTGTGGGTGACAGTTCTCATCCACAACGAATAAATTCTTCTTCCTACGAGATGCTTGCCAGCACATCAACACTGCTTCTGCAGCCGCCGTACCCTCATCCAAAAGAGAAGCATTGGCGATAGGTAATCCGGTCAAATCAGTAACCATGGTCTGGTAGTTCAATAATGATTCCAAACGACCTTGTGAAATCTCGGGTTGATAAGGTGTATACTATTACAACACACACTCAGTATTGATTAAAGAAAGTACTTGATATTTACCTGCGTGTACCAAGCAGGATTCTCAAGAATGTTACGCAAGATGACATTGGGTACCACCGTATCCGTGTAACCCTGACCGATATAAGAACGATGCAACTTGTTTTGAGAAGCAATCTGCTTGAGACGAGCAAGCAATTGACGTTCAGGAACACCTTGTCCGATAGCCAGAGGTTTAGGAGAACGAATAGCAGGAGGAATGGTCTTGCCCAACATTTCATCGATATCTTTTACACCCAATTGTTTAAGCATTGTCTGGACTTCTTTACCTTCAGAACCAATATGACGACGAGGAAATGTGTCGAGTGGAGCGATTTGTTGTAATGATCTCACAGGTTGATATCTAACCAAGGGTTTGATGGTGGGTCTCAATCGAGTTGGTAACTGGCGTGTGATAACACTCGAACGAATAACGAGACGAGATAACATGGCCCTTTGTGTGTGTGTTTGTGTGTGTGATGAAAAGAGAGAGAGAGAGAGAGAAAAGGGGAAAGGGAAAAGGGAAGAGGGGGAAGATTGTTTATTTTATAGAGCACAACACGCTCACGAAATATCTAATCTATTTTTTTTTTTTTGAGTATCTTTGAAAATGGTGAGTGGAATTGATCTACCTACCATTAGAGGTAACCTTTTGGTCCCGAGTACATCCACTCTGTCAAAGTAGTCACTTTTTTTTTTCGAGAAATAAAAAAAAAACCATTGCCTTTTAAAGAATTCCCCACACGCTCGGACTCTTCTCAAACCTGTCACTTTTTGGTTCAGTTGAGCATATCATCATGACAATATTTCTCTTCATAAAATTAGGGTATGACAGTGAAATATGTAACTGATATGAGTAAAAAAAAAAAACTTCTGATGTAATGATTGTATTGAAGCAGTAAGATTTAAGACGCTGATTTTTAAAAATCTGACATCCCATGTTTTCTTGGAACAAAAACACTTTTCTTAAAAAAGTATGTTATATATTAATCTCTCTCGATAAACCTACCCTATTACACGTCAATAAATTATGAATGAATGGACTTTTTTTTTTTTTTTTTTTTTGAAAAGTCATGGTCCATTACATGATATGATTGGTCGATCAGCTTTATCAGAACTTTCCTGCATCAGAAAGAGATAACGATTTGCGCTTTACCTAAAAAAAAAGCCTTTTTTATCCATCAACCCATACACATATATTTTATTTTTCTTCTTCTTTTACACTTTTTTAAAATATGGACACACCTACATATCAATCAGGTGATGTAGCTTGGGTTCTAGCCTCTACTGCTTTAGTATGGCTCATGATCCCAGGTGTTGGTTACTTTTATTCAGGAATGGCTCAACAAAAAAACGCACTCTCACTCATCATGTCTTGTGTACTTTCTTTAGTGGTAGTGAGTGTACAGGTAAAAAAAAAAAAACAAACAAACAAACAAAACAAAAATAAAAATATACAACCAAAAGTACTCAGTACTATATAGTGGTTTATATGGGGTTATAGTTTAACATTCAGTAAAACAAGCACAAGTCCACTTATTGGCAATCTAGATAATGCATTTTTAAGAGGTGTTTTGAGTGACCCATCTATTGGATCCGATTCGATTCCTGATCTAGTCTATTGTATCTATCAATGCATGTTTGCAGCCTTGACACCTGCTCTTGCCATTGGCGCCGCTGCCGAAAGAGCTCGTATACTACCAATGATCATTTTCATATTTATCTGGTCCACGCTTGTTTATGATTTCATTGCTTATTGGACTTGGAACCCAAATGGCTGGAGTGCCAAACTAGGAGCCGTCGATTTTGCTGGTGGCGTAAGTCAATCAATCACGAGAAGATTCCAAAAAGTACTTATTTTTTAAAATTTGATAGACACCAGTACATATTTCCAGTGGAGCAGCCAGTCTAGCCTATGCCCTGATCCTCGGACATCGTGAAGGTCATGGTGAAAAAGGACAATTCAGACCGCACAATATGTCTAACGTTGTGCTGGGTACTGCCTTTCTCTGGTTTGGATGGTTTGGCTTTAACGGTGGGTCTGCACTCTCTGGAAATCTTCGTGCCGCGATGGCTTGTCTGGTTACCAATTTGTCAGCCTCCGTGGGTGCTATCACCTGGATGTGTCTCGACTACCGAATCGAACGCAAGTTTTCTGCTCTTGGATTTTGCTCGGGTGCCGTGGCGGGTCTGGTGGCTATCACACCCGGTTCAGGCTATATAGGACCAGCACCTGCAGTAGCGGTTGGGTTCTTGGGCGCCCTTGCGTGTAATTTGGCGGTTCATTTAAAGCATTGGCTTAAATACGATGATGTCGCGGACGTGTTTGCGGTACATGGGGTAGGAGGCTATATTGGCTCGCTTCTGACGGGTGTCTTTTCTGAAGCTTATGTGGCTCATCTGGATGGATCGACCGAGGCCGAGGGTGGGTGGATCAACGGGCATTTTGTTCAGCTGGGATATCAGTTGGCTGATTGTACCTCGAGTATGGCTTGGAGTTTTTCTATCACTTTCATCATCTTGTATATTATGAATAAGATACCGGGGCTGTCCTTGCGTGTTGATCGTGAATCAGAGCTCAAGGGGTTGGATGCCGCTGAGATTGGGGAGATGGCCTATTATCATGTGGATAAGATTGTGGGAGTGAATCAGAATACGGGGAAGGAAAAGATCATCCAGGAAGAGGTTCAAGGATATTCTTACCAAGCGCAAGCCCAAGGAGTGATGAATTCGGGAATTTCTTTGGATAGAGATGCTCTTAATCACGTCTAGATACCCTTCTCCCTCCTCTCATCCCACGGTGATCTAAAGAACATAGTGTATATTAGTAATAAAACTCAAAAAAAAAAAACATTACCGAGTGGCCTCATCATTTGGTTTGAATAGTTAAAAAATATTGATCTCTGAATAGTTGATTGATAAACACCAATACAGTGCTTCCTTTGACAGAAATCGTCGGATCAAGAACTAACTCATCATGGATAATCGTTTCATACTTTACTGTTAGCCATGATAAAGCCAATCACTTCCATTTTTGTTGTTTAAAATAAAGGTGTGTATTCAAAAAAAAAAAAAAAAAAAAAAAAAAAAAAAAAAAAAAAAAAAAAAAAAAAAAAAAACATTAAAGCCAATGATGCATTATCTTTTAATCGCGTTCAATTACATATAAACTAACCCATATTACACCACAGATTGCTCTCCCTCTCTCCCTCTCTATCTTTCTCTCTTTATCTATATAAACGGATGGGCCAATCATGGTCGCGTAGCATACGCTATACATAAGATCAT
>JNDS01005118.1:0-13444 GCA_000697035.1 Rhizopus stolonifer B9770
AAAAAAAAAAAAAAAAAAAAAAAAAAAAAAAAAAAAAAGAGGCACCTTAACATTTGTTCTTGTTTCACCGAATCAGAGAGAAAAAGAGAACTCAGAATAGGTTTTTATCTTTAAAAGGGAAAAGATCCTAAACAGGTTTACGATCTTCCCGCTTATTTTTTTTTTTTTTTTTTTTTTTTTTTTTTAATATAAAGAAAAAATCTGTCAATCGCTTTACACGTGAAAAAAAAAGTGATGTTTCGCCAATCACTTGTTTAAGGAAAATCGCTCTCTTTTTGGTTTACATTTTCAAACACAATTTAATTTTCTTTTAATATTGTTAGGTAAGACTCTTTCCTTTTTGGAAATCCCCCCTTTTTTTATGCTTTATTGAAACGTGTCAAGCAAGTAGAACAAGAATTTTAAAGAGGCAAAGGGTCCCGCAAGAGGGAGATTGAATAAATAAATAATAATAAAAAAAAAAACTGATTTGTTCTGATCATTTCAAAGAAGTAACTGTGTTGATTAATACAAGATTGATACAACAAAGTCATTGTTTATTCATGATTTATAAATGTCATGGCAATCCATTGTTTTTTTTTTTTTTTTTTTTTTTTTGTTATACATTCTGATTGAAAGGTCATTCATAGTGCTTTATATTAGAAGCGTGTCAGATAGATGGGAAGCTCCTTGTATTTACCTGCAAATACAAAATGACGGTCTACTCATCATTAGGGAGTGTAACTTGAGACCTATTAAAACACAAGGAATAGAATAGACTATTAAGCTTGTCATAACAAAACCGATAATAAGCAACGTGTGATGATGTTGAAGAAATTTTTTGAACCGGCTGGCTATCATTGCATAATCCAGTTCTCCTTGAGTACACTTGGACATAATGTTTTCTCGTGCTACTCACAACGCCTTTCATTTTCTTAGTTGATAAACATTCAATTATCATGTCAATTCACATCTTGTCTTAAAATATGTGCTTTCACATTATCGAATACAGTGTCGAATACAGTGCCAACTTATACTTACAATCACCTTCTGCTAATGTGCTTTAAAAAGGCATACGCTTGATTGCATTGGCTGTTGAGTCCAACCGAACCCAAACTCACTGTCAAAGTCATAGCGTCACAATATTGTTCATTCAGTTGATTCTTCTACACTTTCTTTCCCACACCAGACCAGCAAGATTGACGATAAAACTATGAGCTTGACTCTTATGACGAAGTAAGCAATTGTCTGTGGTTTTTCAAGTCTTCTTAGCAATCATTACTCAAAATCACACCAAGTGTTACAGACTTGCTCATAAACTTACCGCATTAAATTTTTAAAAATGGTGATTTTAAAATAGTATCTTCCTATATTTTCGTTTCAAAAAAGTTAAAATAGAAGCTCACGGATGAAGATGACCGAGATTCATCTGTGTAACATTCGCTAAATTAAACTATTCTCTTTCTAAAAATGGGAATTTAATCAAAAAAGAAAAAAAAAAAAAAACTGCAATCCTCGTGACGGCGCTTCCGAAAGGACAGAGCCTTACCAAAAAAAGGAATTCGAGTGTGACTATTCTTGACTACTCGTGACGTATCTTGAGGAGGGAAAGTGAACGCGCAATCTCCACTTCTTTTTGGACCCTCTTTAATCATGGCTCCGTTTGTTCCTGTCCCTAATTACAATGTCGACCAAATCAAGAGGTCTACTCTTATTCTGGTAAATATAACTTACTTTGAACCAATAACAATGTTTATTAATTCAATATAGCCTATGGTTTCTATAGGCAATGTACCTCAATTAACAGCCGATTTATTCATTCACACCTTTGGTCTTGAACGCGTTGGCTTTCTTGATACCGATACCGTCATTCCCGTCTCTAGTTCACGCGAAGATAACCAACAAACCGGCTCGACTGCTCCTATTGAAGGTAAAAAAAAAAAAAAATACGCATATACTTAAACCCTTCGTTCTAGTTTATCAAACACAATGTCGCCAATGGACTTGTATACAACAAAGATCACCAACAATGAAAGGAAAAAGACATGGATATGTAGAAGATTTAGTTCAATTTGCATCTGGATTTGATCGAGTGATTTTAATGACAAGTATGGATGCTTCGAGCCGACTTGATTCACAAATCAACAGTGTTCCTTTTCGTGTATTAGGGCAAGAAACCAAAAGGTCCGTAGAGTTGGGCGTACCTGTATTTGAGGAAACAGACGAGAAATTGTATTTACCTGGATCTGGATTAACGCGACACGTATATGAAAAATTGCAAGAAAAAGCCACCATCCTTATTATGTTTGCGTTAGAAGGAGGTAAAAAAAAAATACACTATATAGAACTGGAACTAATATGTGTGCATAAAAAAAAAAAAAAAAAAAAAAAAAAAAAAAGACAATGTACAGGATAGTATTGAATTTGGAAATTATGTGAATAGTGTCTTGGAAATCCAAAAAGAATTTACACAATGGACACCACCTAAAAGTTGGGAATTTTTATTTGGAACTCCATTTAATGCAGATTTGTATCATTAAAATGTTTCATCGTCGTACTCTAATCCACCCTCTTCGTCTTCTGGAGGCACTTCAAACCCTTCTTCGGTTCTATAAAGAATATCTTGTATTTCTCTTATACACTCCACTTCTTCTGATACGTGTCCTTGTGATAACTCCAATTGTTCCTGAACCAAAATTTCAATTTCTCTTAATTTGCCGAAATAGAAATCTCGTTCCTTTTCAAGTCCGTCCACTGTCACCTTGAGTTCAGTGATTTGTCTACCTCTATCTGGAGCAGCAGGTTCTACAGAGGGTGCCGTTCGAGTTCGACTCGATGGCACAACGGCATTTGCACGTACAGCTGGGCTTTTTGCTGTAAAAAAAAAAAAAAAAAATGTTAGTCAAATTGCCGAAACAGACAATATGAAAATTAACCTGAAGCTGTTACTGGTTTGCTTCGCACAGGACGACTTGGCGCGCTTTTGGTAGGTCCGCCTCCTTTTCGATGTAACAAGGCATCGTATTCACCTCCAGGGAAAAACTGATCCCAATATCTCTTCATCCACTGCATAAATTCAAGATTATCTTGAAATTTACATTTTAATAATTTATCAACCGGAATCACCTGTTTAGATTAATTGATCAAAAAAAAAAAAAAAAAAAAAGAAAAAAAAAGTTTTTTCGCTCAAACTCACTTTATCAATTCTAAAGAAAAAAAAAATTGTATGCGTTAATAAGCATAGAAACTTCAATATTCTACTACAACTTACTTGTGTTTATCAAATGTATGTTGAAGTAATTTGTAGTTTGCCACATATTCATATTCATGTTTGGTATCGAATTTAACTTTCCCCATATTAACATCACCTTAAAAATATAAGATTAATAATTGCACTATGAAGCCTTGTGTTATACGTTACTAAAGATAGAGTCCATGATTTGACAATAGGCAGCACCTTTTTGTTACAATATATTAATTCACAAGAAAACGCACTTTTTCGCTCGTGAACTACCTGTTCCTGCTTGTTCTACTTTGGTATAGTTTAATTGCAATAAGTCATTCAACCAAGCTAACAATTCCGTTCTCGATTCCCCCATCTTGATATTTAATAAAGAAAAAAAAAAAAAAAAAAGAGAGAAAGGGTAAAAACAACAAGGAAGAGGAACATGAATTCTTGTGATGTCATTTGTCCGTTTTTAAATGTGCGCAAAATACACTCATTCAATTTCTTCTCTTCATGTCAAACTACTATTTTGTTATTGTCGGTGCAACAGATAATCCTATATACGAGGCAGAGATAACACCTTCATCTCGCTCAAATGCTTTTGTAGACGCTAACAGAGTAATTTGTTATACTTTTTCTTTTCTTAAAAAAAAAAAAAAACTCGGTCTTTTTAATGTATGTTTATAGCAAAGAGATGATCACAAACACTTGAACCAATTTATTATACACGCTGCGCTTGATGTAGTTGAAGAATATCAATGGAATGTTCAGGCCATGTAAACACTTGAAAAATTTATATAATTTAACGTACCTTTTTGACCCATTTTGTTCATTTTAGGTACCTGAAATCAATTGACAGATTCAACGAATTCTACGTATCTTGCTTTATTACAGCTGGAAGTAAGAAACAGTCTTTCTGATTGCAAAGATATACACACACTTACCATTTCGACGCTTTTTTTTTCTTTTTTTTTATTTAGATGTCAAATTCATGCTGCTGCATGATCAGAAATCCGAAGATAGCATAAAGTCCTTTTTTACAGAAATCTACGAGTTGTATATAAAGATAGTGATGAATCCCTTTTACGAAAAGAATGCAACCATCACCAGCCCTTCATTTGATAACAAAATTAAATTAGTAGCAAGACGATTCCTTTAAAAAAAAAGAAGCTTTATTCCCTCAATAAAGTCCATATATCTATTATTCACCATTTGTCCAAACATCAAGTCTTTCATTGAAATATTTTTCCAGTCGATTAGCACAACGTCCATAGTTGGTTGATTCACCATTATATATCCGACAGTTATCAAATATCTTTTGTACGTCTCGAATAAACTCATTCATGTTTTGATAAACATCGCTTTCCACGTTTTGATCCAATGTTGACAAATCTATATTCATATGTCAGTATTCCACATGTGTGAAGTATGTCTTTTTTTTTTTTTTTTTTTTTTTTTTTTACCCATAGGTTCTTTAATCACATCATAATAGTCAGTAACTTCATCTGCGTTTACTGGATCATGAAACGGCCAAGAATGGGCGTTTGATCTTAGTTCACTCACCAAGTGTCTCATTTGATTATAATGAGGCTGATGGCGAGGACGGTTGGATCTAAAAAACAACTTTAGTTTAGTTTATGATTATATAGACTTACAAAGCATCCATTTCAGGCGTCCAACCCGATTCTTTCACTCCAGGTACCAAAAAAGGATCGATGCATCTCCTTCCTTGTTCGTTCATGGGCATTTGTATGCCTGGGTATATAATGTGAGAGGTAGAATGTTCCTTCATCTTTTCATAAACTGCATTTTTTTGAATTGCTAGTATCTCTTGTACTTTTAAGTATTTTACTTTGGGAACAGTTGTGCACTATTGTTTATACGTTGCATTATATTTAAAGCTGGCGATTGCTTTTTTCTTTTTTCTTTCTATACCTGCATGATGGTTCCTCCTTCATAGTCCTTGATATAACCCACCCACTTTCTTTTATCTAATGTAATTTCAGTAGTAAAACCCTGCTTTCTGAAATATCCCGTGGCATAATTGTCTGCGTAAGTCAGGTAATGCTTCATATTGGTATGTTCTGAGATATAATCCTTCAAATGGCTCATCAAAAATGAACCATAGCCTTTTACTTGTTCTGTAGAAGCAATTGCACAAAACACAATCTCTGCAAACTCTTGTTCATTAAATGGCCGATAACATATACCACCAATGACCTTCATTGGTTTTCGAATTAACGCAATACTTCTATGATTACGATCATACACCAGTCTTGCAATGTACTCCTTGGGCATCTTGGGCAATTGTTTCTGAAAGATATTCTTTAATCCAGTCAACAGGATCATATTGTCCCTACTGTTATCGTTCTCCACTATACGCACTTCAATCAATCCCAGTCTCTCCTCTGCCATTGCAGGTGTTTCTTTTTTATCGGATGATGGATCTAGAGAGCTGATTGATTCTTTATCCAGTTCCAGATCCATATCTTCTGTATCGTCTTTATTCATTCCATTATTGACGGGAGGTCTTTTTCCATTGTCTTTTCGAATAGGCGGCTTTTTGGCAGACACTATTTGGTCTCCACTTTCCTCTAAAAAGTCCTTACTTGAAATTGTCTTTCGAGGTTTGATGGGTTCATTTGCCTGCTCTTGGCTCAATTTTCGAACTTCTTCATCCTCTTCGTCTTCCTCCTCCTCCTCCTCCTCCTCCTCTTTTTCTTCTTCTGCATCCTCTTCTTCCTCTTCTTCTTCTTCCTCGTCCTCTTCCTCGTCCTCTTCTTCTTCAAAATCTGTTCTGAATCTCTTAATCGTGTCGTCTTCTTCTTCATCACTGCTATCTCTATTACGTTTAAAAAATGATCTATCTTCTACTGAAGATGGTGAAGATGCCTCTGACAAGAAATCAACCGCGCTTTCTTCCTCTTGTGCTTGTGCATTGTACAATATCTGTCTAATATATATATATATGTATATATATATAGATTTTGAGCAATGAATAGATGTTTTTTTTTTTTTTTTTTTCAATTGAGCAAAATTACTTTCTTAATGAAGCAATGTCTTGATCCATGTAATCATAATCGTCAACTTTTCCTTTTTCCTATGACAGAATGAGATTTTGTTGCTTCAAAATCATGTACCTCTAGTAATTCTTCAATACGTAAAGCGACTTTGAATCGTCTTGTCCAGTCCTTTTTGTTATCTACGTGCTGATCTACTTCATGACCACACGCACAAGTATAAGATAAAAAAGGTCTCCAACCTTGACAAGCACATGCATCACAAGGTAAATGTCGTGCAATTTTTAATAATTTTTCGTGTTCTGTCATGTTTTCAAATTGAGGGAATAACTCATTTTGTGTTATTCTGTTTGACATGGTTAAAGGGAAAAAGAAAAGAAAAAAAAAAAAAAAAAAAAAAAAAAAAAAAAAAGGATAGACTTGAAGAAGAAAAAGAACAAGTGAATTTTTGTGGATGATGTTGACGCGGATATTGAAAATATTAAACAACTTAATTTTTCAAACATGGAGAAATAAAGGAAAGCTCTATAAAGATATAATCATTGTATAATAGAAAAACAAAATAAATCAAAATTCATTTGAAAGGGGTGGTAAAAGTACTTTAGTACATAGTCAGTATTATGAACAATCAAGAAGATTCGGATTATTTTGTTTTCTGCTGTGTCCCCCCTTTTTTTTTTTTTTGTAAAGTAATTATCTGTCTTTCCTTTACTTTATTTTAATAAAGAATAAATAAGCTTTTGGCAATTCATGCAAAAAAAAAAAAAAAGAAAAAGAAAAAGAAAACAAAATATTAAAAAAAATTAAAAAAGTCACATTTTTTTTTTTTTCCCTTCAATATGCCGAAAGAAAAAATTGAAAAACCAAAAATGTCTGCTACAATAGAGATCAGTCAAACAAAAAAGAAGGACTTGAAGAAGATCTTAAAGAATAAAGAGTTAAAGAAGAGGGACTCAAAAAAGAAAATTTTGAAAAAGAAAGACCCTAAAAAGAAATCAAAAAGTTTAGTGGCATCTCTTAGAGGAATCGCTAAAGAAAAGTTAAATCGACCCCAAAGTAGTGACTCTGATTTGAACAGTAATATAAAAACACAAAGTACAGCAGCACCAACAATAAAACATAATCCCAAGGAACGGTCAGCCAAAAACCAAAATCAAGACAGTGACTCTGATTCAGATAGCAGCGATCCTGATCTGGACAACAATAAGAGAAAACAAAGTGCAGCAGTAACAAAACATAATCCCAAGGAACGGCCAGCCAAAAACCAAAATCAAGACAGTGACTCTGATTCAGATAGCAGCAACTTAGATTCGGGCAATCTTTTCTTGTATAAAAAGCAAAAAAAGCGTGGCTTGGAAAGCAATCGAATCTCGTTTCGAAAGACACTTGCCTATGATGAAAACCAGAGTGCGGCTTGGAATTTCAAAAATAAGGCCTCAGATGCCTTTGTGCCGACAGTGAATACCGATTTTTTTATTTCAGACTCGGAATCCGAGACAGATTCGGGTGATGATTATAATTCGGATAGTTGCCCGGTTTGGCACAAGACCTTCCGTAACAAGAAACAAGGCGATACGGATTGGCCAAAGAAAAGAAAATTTGGATATTCTGATAATTTGAAATTAGAAAAACGCGTCAAAAAGATTTGCAGAGTAAGAGTAAGAGTAAGTGAATATAGACCCATTTTTTTTTTTTTTTTCTTTATAGCGCGAAAACATATCGTTCTCAAGAATACAAGAAATATTTTGTGATGAAAAACCTTCAAATCATAGGAAATTATTTCAAAAGATTGCTCGACCTTTTCCCAATGTAACAATAAGAGCAATCGCTGGCCACTGTAAAGAGGCTTATCATCCCAACAAAGGCAATACCGTTTGGACTGAAGAAGACGTCAAGAAATTAAACGAGTAAAGTGAAAGAAAAGTGTTTTTTTTTTTTTTTTTTTTTTTTTTAATACTAACATAATGCGTATACAGACTAGTGAAGTTCTATGGGAAAAACACCAAAAAGATATCTAAAGATATGAATAGAACGGCCTCAGATATTAAATCATTTATGTCTGAACATATCAAAGAAGACAAAAAGAAAGGTACAAACATAATTAGTACGTCCTTTTCAGACTCTCAATTTATATTGATTAGTGGTTCTTGGTCGATGGAAAAAAGAAGAGGATGAAATATTGGCCAAGGGTGTTTCAGAGCTAATTTCTAATGGTAAGAAATTCCAAGGCAGTGCATTAGAACGTTTGTTCAATGGAACGAAAAAACGGTCTCAGATCGAGAGTAGATATAAACGTATTAAACATTTAATTCAACCTGACGGCACATTGATGAATGAGAGAAAGCCTACTGTGTTAGAGGAACTGGAATTCTTAGAAAAGTAAGGAGAAAATATGCATTAATATACTTTGTTTTAAGACCCTTTTTTTTTTTTTTTTTTTTTTTTTTTTTTTTACATACATACATATATATATAGGTTGAAAGAACAGACAGTCCGTGAAAATCTCATAGAAGAATCACAATTGAATCTGTCCGGACAAAGCGGATTTGTGTAAAATAGTATTATATTTGTTTGATAACGCTTCTAAATGCACTTTACTAGAAAATCAAATTTTTACTACCGAGCTCGTTCTAAAATAGATGGTTTTGAAAAAATGAAACTGCTAGGTTAGCATAAAAGTAAAATAAGCCAAGACATAATAAACTAACAAAAAATTGATTAGATATTTTGAACAAACTTATTGAAAAGCAGAATAAGGTAGTCAATTCAAGAAGAGAAGAAGGCTTATTGTGATCAATAATTATTGTATCAAATAAAGTACCAAGTTAATTCATTAAACTATCAGTTCTCATTGATTATATATTTCTTTATGATCAACGTATGCATAGAGGAAAGATCAACTGTAAATTGTACATTTATTGACTTGTCATATAAAAATATCATTTTCCTAAATCAGAAGCTTCCTAAAATGTAAGGCTACACCATTTAACAAGAATTAATAAAAAAAAAAGTAACTGTGCTTTTAACTTTCCGTGTAACTTGAAATACAGGATTCATACTCGGGTGCCTGCTTTTTGAAAAACCTTTGGTAAGCAGAAAAAGAAAACCCGTTTTTATTTATTTTATTTACCAATTAGGTGTTCCACAGAGCTTTGGGTCCAATTCAATTTAGCTCAATCATCAGATGAAATTCTAGCTTTTTGTGTTAGGTTAACACGAACATAAAAACGTGGAATTAAGATTTAAGGTTTTTTTGTGTTTTACTCTGTGATTAGTATATGGCATGAGTGTACGAGCTTATTTGAAATAGCGTATAGGAGAATAACTGCAATGTTTTTAGTATGATTGCTGGATCCAACTAGAAAAGTCGTGTACTTACCTAATCCACATGCCTAAATGAGGCAATAAACATAAAAGTATGCTGTGAGACGCTTGGCTTTTTTTTTTAAAAAAAAAAGTTCTCAATGACATCGAAAGGGCCAGGTCTTGTAACAATACATAAATATTGTGGAAGGGTACAGACACCAATAAAGCAAATCACGTTTTTATGTCGCAATTGCCTTCAATAAATCATTTAACCGTTATACGATTTTTTTTCTTACTTTAAAACGTTAATTCCATGTTTGATTTCTTAGATCTAATGAATCAAAGTGTGTCAGTCTTTATTTTCTAATAACCAAGGGCTTTGAAATAGGAAAATAAAATACATTTTCTTAATTTACATCCTTATGAGTGTTTATAAACACAAAGCTACATAAAAATAGTGCAACATACAAAACATGTGTGTTCGTAAAGCTGGTGTTATGCCAATTGAATTGTAAAAGATGTTTTATGGTTTCAACTAAAAATAAATTTTGGTATACGTGGAGGTTTGCAATAAACTCAAACTAATACACGCTTTGCTAGTTTCTCTAAATGACGTCGATAGTAAAGTGTAAAGGATGCCCTTGAACGATGAGCATTATGGATTTTGAGGCTTTAAAAATGAATTTTTTATTGTGTAAATGTTTATCAATGGGATGTTTCTATTTCTTTCTCTTTTTTTTTTTTTTCTTGATTGTATTAAGATGTTATGTAAAATGTGTATATGTGCTTCATGAATAAAATACTTTTTTTTTTTTTTTTTTTTTTTTTTTTTACAATTGAGGATCGAAAATGAAATCCCTTCTATCATTCATTAAAGATTTGAAGTTTGACTCCTTGTTTGGTTTGATGAACAAAGGGTTTTTGCTATAAGACAAGCGAATACCACCCTTGACGGAGTTTGTTAAAGGTTGCCCTTGTAATTCGTTTAAAGCTTGCGAGGCACACACGATATCATCAAATTCAACAAAGCACATGGGGCCCTGAGATTTTGTGCGGAAACACATGCGGCGATATCCCGGGAGGTTAGAGAATAACAATTTCAATTCTTCTTCAGAGGTATTGGGCGGCAAGTTCCCGACATAAAGGGTATTACAAGGGGGGTTTTGATCGGCAGGTCTTTGTATGCGTGAGGTGGTGGGCGAGTAATGGTCTGGTTCGGGATCACTCATGAATTTAAGTTTCATATGCTGTTGATGAAGTGATGGTATCAATCCAAGACGAGAAGTAAATCCCAAGTCTTGATCGAGAGAATGAATGCCAAAAAAAGAGTCGTTCAATGAATTGGGAGAGAGCGGGTCGATGAATAAATCGGATTTAAGGTCCTGAAGTAAATCGCTAGGCAAGGGCGAGAAGCTATCATAGAGCGAACTACTAGATATGCTTGTTTCTAAAGCAGAAGGCAAAGGTCCATTGTTTTGAGCAGTTCGCTTGATATGCAAATTCTTTTTGGCCATTTCTGCCTTAAGAATAGTGCCCTTCTCTTGATCAATCTTTCTTCCGCTTAATATGTCAATCGATTCAAGAGCTTCTAAACGAGTTCGAAACCTGGCAAATCCAATCTGAAATAACGTGTCAATAAACCCTTTTTTTATTGTTTTTCTTTTTCTTTTCTTTTTTTTTTTACCATTTGCTTTTTCCCTCCATTGTTTGGCATGGTCTCGTCTTCCTGATCTTTGCAATGCCATTTTAATGAAGCAGCTTCGAAACCTCGGCAGAAGGTAAACATATTTTGAAATTCTCTTTCTGACATGTCCTCGGGAAATCCCACTACAAATATGGTTGTTACATCGTCCAAGTTATTGCTCGTTTGCTGTAAAGGAGGGCTCGTATGATACTGAGGTGACGAGGAAAGTGGGTGAACTTTTTGAATGTCATTTAAATTTAATGAATGTGTAAAGGGTGTCGGCTCATTGATCATCATTGAACAATAAAAAAAGAAAAATTGAAAGGGAGGTGTACTTTACTGGGTGTTGTTGTCTGTTGAAACTTAAAAAAAAATACTGAAAACTTTTCTGTACTTTACCTAAAATGTGATTGGTCAGATGATAAATAACAAAAGTCACTGTATTTTCATTGGTTTATCGGAGTAAACCATTATGTCATTGCGTTTTTACCTTTCTTACCTTTGCGCTGAACCTTTAGGAACAATGTACCAATAGACTTGATCATAGAACAGATGATCTCACAGACCGACCCGTTTGGCTTAAATAAAATGGAACCTAGCTCGGCAGAAATATTTACTTTGTACTTAATATCCGAATCTATCCTTTCAAGGGTTTCATGTGAATAAATGGATTGTGAGAATAAGCATGTGATTTTTGACTTATTCTCTTAGTAAGCTGTAGCCTCCCCTATATCCAGTAACAGTTATTACATTTACTAATTTCATTCACGTACTTTTTTTTTTGCGATTGATATCATCAGAGGCTTAGTTGTATTTATAAACTACTTGGAAGTTTTACAATTATTTTTTGTAACGACACTTCAGTAATATGTTTTCTTTCAGGTGATATTCTTGATTTAACAATGTTCACTACAGCGAAACTTTTTTGTTCATGTTTGTGAAAAACCACTTACATATTTTGCTAATAATTAAAACTGGAGAAAACCCAAAACAAAACCATTCGCCACGATGCGCTTTGATTGTGCGTCTGTGTAAGTGTGTGTGTGTGTGTGTGTGTGTTTTATGATATCCTTTGACCCTATCATATATGCTACCAAAAGTACGGTGTAGATGATTTCATTTATTACGAAGTTCATGCAAATGGGAGTAACTTGATAATGAGTTCATGATACAAGCCTTTTTGCTCATAGAAATAGTTTACAAATTTTTTTCAAGCAGTTTTTTTTTTTTTGTTTTGGTTCTTATTTGTGATGATCTTGCGAGTTATTGTTTATAAGCTCACATCCTGCCATAATCATCTTTCCATGTACTTGACTTGTATTACGTTTTCTTAATTACCATGTTTGATTCTTCTTCATTGTTTATGGAAGTATCAACATAATGTAAATGGAATTAATTTACCTTTTTTTCTGCAGCTGAGGGATTAAAACATTTATTGGTTTGAAACCATTTATTCTTTAACACTTGATGAGTCTTCACTTAATTTTTTATAATCAAGTATTTGTGTTTTATTTATAAAGAAAAGAAAGACTTTCAGTTCATCGTACTCATATATCAAAATTTGTGATCGTGTTTCAAATGTCTACGCTTACAGGTTACACACGGCGCCAGCAAAAAAAAAAGAAAAAAAAAATATTCCTCACCAAAATGTATCACTGGTAACAAACGGTTTTTTTTTTTTGCATAACGGATACATATTCAGCCAATCAAAAGCGGATTTTTATTTAAATTCAGTAACCAATTCATGCATGCCTTTTTTTGATGGTTTATTTTGTCATATTTTCCATCAGGAAAAGAAAAAAAAAATTTTTTGCCTCAACATCTTCTGATTTTTTTTCAATGTTAAGCTTTGTATGAACATCTAAAACATCACTGTCCTTTATTTTCAAATGTTATAAACAAGTACATCTCTACTATTGTTATCATTCCTCATCCAGTCTTTGACTTTCAACTTAAACAAGGTACCAAAATTTAAGCACCACATCTTTGTTCATTCACCGTTTCCTAAAACACACACATTATTTTTTTTTTTTATCTGTGTATGATATAGTTTTGTTAGTATCAAGATCATGTTTCAAAAAAAATAGTATAAAGTTCGTATATAAGGTCATCAGAAAAGTAAGCATAATTTAAGCTACTACTCTGTTGATGATGATGATGCAAATAACTACAAGTTTTATTAAAACATTTCAATAAATAAACCGAAAAAAAAAAAAAAAAAAAAAAAAA
>JNDS01005121.1:0-17706 GCA_000697035.1 Rhizopus stolonifer B9770
ATTAGACAAGTCGAATTGTTTTTAGAGACAATTGAAATAAATTAATAGATGACATACACAAAAGGCATTAGACAAATTGCAGTTTTGAGTGGATAAATTAAACCCCATACATATCTGTAAACGAGTTGGTTTTTGTTAGCAACAGAAAAAAAGATCTTTGTTTATGTGGTAGCAGGCAAGAAATGATTTGGGTGTGATTGGACGTGAATGGTGGATGTAGCTTCAGCAGCTTGAGCCTCTGCAAGACGTTTCAGTTTGTCCCTCTTTTTTCGTTCTATTAACTGTTTTTGTTGTACCCGCCGTTGTAAACTCGGCACACAATTGTATATATATATATATATATATATAATATGAAGAAGAGGAAGAAAGTGGGGAGAAAAGAAGAGACATCAGAAAGATATAAATAAAATTCACAACAAAAAAAATTGATAAAACAAAATTCAAAACAAAGAAATTTGATAAATGCATCTTCGATATTCACAATCTTACTGTATTGTAGGGTTATTGGAAACTTTTTACGAAGAAAACAGGATGGCCCATTAATACTCGTTGGGTCAAATAAGATATATTAACATTTGATTTGATTTACTATATTAAAAGTAGTGCTAGAATAGGTTTGTTCAAAACGCCAAGCTATAGACTTACGCAAATTACGAACAGAAACAAGCATGTTTCTCTCTGTTCTTGTCTGCGATTAATGTCCAACCTGAACCAGCAGACAGATAATTTGACAAAGAGATGTCAATGCAAGTAGAAACATACATTTCATAGCTACATCCATCATTCACGACCAATCGCGTCCAATCGCGTCCAATCACACCCAAATCATTTCTTGCCTGCTACCACATAAACAAAGATCTTTTTTTCTGTTGCTAACAAAAACCAACTCGTTTACAGATATGTATGTGGTTTAATTTATCCACTCAAAACTGCAATTTGTCTAATGCCTTTTGTGTATGTCATCTATTAATTTATTTCAATTGTCTCTAAAAACAATTCGACTTGTCTAATTTTATCCTAAAAACCTGTGTTTATGCTAAACAAAACATTTTGACAATTGTTTCAATAAATGAATACACGAGATATACGAATGATCCCTTTGCGTGGACATAATAATAATTACTATCTAAATTTAAATAAAGATTTTCACATCATGTAAAGACATCTTAGCCTTAATTTTCCAATAACTCTTTCAAGTTTTGAACTTTAGCTTTGAAAGAATATTTTTGTTGTAATAGGAGTTCAAACATGAAATAAAATGCAATGAGACAAAGTAATTTTTATTGATAATTTTGGTGGGTATTTATACAGTGGCCGTTCGATTTAAAGGTTTCCAAAATTTTCAGAATCCTATCCTTTAACCGAGCATACCCTTATATCGAACGACAATTTAATAAGAAAGACAGAAATGGTTTCTGGAATTTTTACCCTTATATCGCTTGGCTGTTGTACTTTTTAGACGTATATGCTATATCCATGATTTATATGAATATCTTCCAATGACCAATGTTTTATGAGGGTTATTTGTTAAAAAAAAAACTGACATTTGCCTGATAATTGCTAATATACGCCATTTAGTTACCATTTTATTTCTTATGTTCCATTAACTATCTTGAATACAACAACATCTTTTGATAAACTGATATATGTTTCTCCAATCGGAATAACTTTTAACAAAATAACTTTTTAGAAAAAAAAGGAAAAAAAAAAACGTAATGCAATCAGACATTTCCGTATTTGGAAGACAAAAACGTAACGAGTTTTCCATAACAGTTTTTAAATACTTCCATAACATACCTTACAAACAAAAGAAGCAGCAAAAGCCTTTACTCAAAAGCATAATAGATACATAGTTATAGCTTTTTTTTTTTTTTAAAAAAAAAAGAATATCGAATACTTTTTAATAAGCTTACAGGGCATCTTACAGACTTAAATACTTACTAAAAAAACTCCGAACAAGATTTTAACTATATAAACAAGCCTGTTTTCATATATATTTTCCCCAACAATTCAATATAACAATGTCCTCTACTACTGATACCACTACTAAAATGCAATACGTCAACTTGGGAAAGACTGGTATGAAGGTAAGGATCAACACATAAAAAAAAAATTCGACCTAACAAACCTCCTCCTTAGGTCTCTCGTTTCTGCTTGGGTTGTATGTCTTATGGTTCCGATACATGGCAAAGTTGGATCAAGAACGAAGAGGAATCTTTGAAATTGATTGGTAAAGCTTATGAAGCCGGTATCAACTTTTTCGACACTGCCAATGTTTATTCCCACGGTGAAAGTGAACGTATCTTGGGAAAGGCTATCAAGAAGTTCAATATGCCTAGATCTCGTATTGTTATTGCCACCAAGGTTTTTTTTGTCAGCAATGCAGAAAACCCACCCAAATCACTTTTACCTGATATCAATGAAGACAACGAATACGTCAATGCCTTTGGTTTGTCTAGAAAACATATTTTTGATTCTGTTGATGCCTCTCTCAAGAGATTGGATGTAGATTATATTGATCTTTATCAAATTCATCGTTTTGATCCTGTAAGTGTTTTTTTTTTTTTTTTTTTTACCTTGGGAAGAAAGCCTTGGCTCACTCTATATAGACAACACCTATTGAAGAAACAATGGAAGCACTCAACGACTTAGTACGCTCTGGCAAAGTAAGATATATTGGTGCAAGCTCAGGTCCTGCATGGCAATTTCAAAAGGCCAATGCTATCGCTGAAAAGAACGGCTGGGCCAAATTCGTCTCGATGCAAAACTTATATAATTTGATTTATCGTGAAGAAGACCGTGAGACAAATCCCTATTGTTTGGACAGTGGAATTGCCACGATCCCTTACTCTCCCTTGGCTAAGGGTATTTTGGCTGGAAAGAACCGTAATACGAAGCGTGAACAGACTGATCCTGTCAGAGATTTAGTATTTGCCAAGGAAGGTAACAATGATGATGCCATTGTAGATCGTGTTGTAGAGGTTGCTGAAAAGCACAAGCGTTCTCCAGCTCAGGTATATATATATATATATATATATAAACAATAGAAATTTATCTAAAAACTTATTTTGTATCTTGCGTAGATTGCTCTTGCATGGATGTTGACCAAGCCTCATATTACTTCCCCTATTGTTGGTTTTAGTAGCGAAGCACAAATTCATGATACAATCAAGTCTCTCGAAGTCGAGTTGACTCAAGAAGATATTGATTATCTCGAAGAACTTTATATTCCTCACAAGGTTGTTAATTTTTTTCCTGCAGTCAAAAAATAATGGTTTCAAATAAAAATTTTTTAATTGCTTCCAAAATCACACGTTGGTTTTATTAGTCTTTATAATGTTCCATAAACTTCTTGTGAAAAGCTTCAATATCTTTACAGAGTCGATCAAACAAGGACTCTTCAGGTAAAAAGGAACATCGAATATGGAACTTGCCAGGCTCCTGACCAAACCCAGAACCAGGCACAACACAAATACCCGTCTCGTTCAACAAGTCCATAGCATACAGACTGTCAGGCGATATCCCATTCAGGACAGCCTCCGTGATGGCTCTTTGAGGTAAACGAATACGAGGAAACAAATACATGGCCCCCCTTGCCTCATCACAACTTACACCTTCCAACCGATTAAAGCACTCAGCCAGACGTTGAGCCCGTCTATGATAAGAAGATTGAATTCCATCCACTTCGCGCTTATACTGAGGCCAAGACGGGTCACCCTGAGAAGGTGGGTTGGTCATCAGATCCACCATGATCTGTCCCTGAATGTTGGCACCCGAAAAGATACAAAACACCTTGTAAAGTTCCTGCAGAACCTCTGCATCCACATTTGTACACTCCATATAGCCGCCCCTACGACCACATTCACCTACCGTCCCCTTGGAAATCGAATGGAACGAAAAGAGCTCTTGACCATCGTATCTGGAACCCATAGACTTTAGCACCTTTTTGAAGCTGTGGAACGGATACTGTTGAGGCCAAAATATATTTTCCTGATAAACTTCGTCAGCGAGGATGACGAGTCTTTCCTGATGACAAAACTGGATAACCTCGCGTATGTTTTCTATGGGTAGACATTGTCCGGATGGGTTTCCAGGATTGATAACAGCCAGTGCACGGACGTCCATGCTTTTCTGACGAGCTTCTTTGATTGACTGCTCAAGACGTCTGAGATCGAGTGCGAACTGGTTTGTTCCGTCCAGATAGTAAGGTATAGGTTCGGCACCCATGAGCTGCAACGCGGCTGTATAGATCGGGTATTGTGGGATGGGAATCATGACTCCGGTTTTTTGTGCGGGTTGATTTAATAGCTCGAGTACGCTTTGTATGCCATCGCCTGCGCCTTGCGTTAAAAAGATGGTTTCGGGGTCTGACTTATAACCATCTCGACGTTCGATGAATCGAGCGATATTTTCTCGAATGTGATAGACGCCCTTTGAGTCTGCATAAGCCCCCAAGGGACCGATATGATGTAATAGGGTCTCTGCTCTTTCGATAGCATCTTCAGGATAGAGTTGAGACACGATCTCTCTGTTTTCTTTTTTTAACAAATCTTGATTTTCACAAAGCGAGGTAACCTAATATGTGGGGAGTCGGTCTCAAGTTTACATGCTATCTGCGCTTACCTGGCGAAAAAATGTAATGGGCTTTTGATTGAATATATGA
This sequence comes from Rhizopus stolonifer B9770, assembly GCA_000697035.1. Lineage (NCBI taxonomy): Eukaryota > Fungi > Mucoromycota > Mucoromycetes > Mucorales > Rhizopodaceae > Rhizopus > Rhizopus stolonifer. The sequence continues at coordinate 4,664 of JNDS01005121.1, forward strand.
GGATTACCGATATTACAAAACACGACATCTTCGAATTTAAATTTTTCTGGATCAGTTTTCAACATCTGTTGTCTAAATGTAAGAAATCATACGATTTTGGAGGGGAGAGGGGATATGGTTACCTTTTTGATCATTTCAGCACGAGAAGGTAAAGCACCCAAGACAGCATATTCAGAGCTTCTCACAAATGGATTCATGGTCTCTTTTGTCAATACCTTTTCGGGCTTTACTGTTCCTGGAATATATTATTAGAGTTGTACACACTTTTGTATCCAATCTTTGTTACCTCTTGTCTTTTCAACAAGTGCAGCAGTAGAAGACATTCGAGATTTTATAAGCGAACGTGTATTTTTTACGCGTGCAATAGATGAAATCATTTTGTATGTAGTTCAAATGATAAAGAAAAGTAAAAAAGAAAAAAAAAAAAAGATGGGGGGCAGGGGGAGAGGAAAGCATTAATAAATAGACTACCTTGTTTAAAAAAGAGCCAAGACAAAAACAAGGTGATAAATCAATGTATACAAAGGTCTGAAGCAATTGATGCTATGCAAAAGGGACATATGATTCGTTGGATTGGCATCTTATCTTTGACTCAGTCAGGAACAGATATGAGATCATTGACTCTGCATATACATTTGATACTTGTGTTTGTGACCTGTGACTTTTATTGGACGGAGTTCATGTAAACACAAACTAAAGTACACATTTTTTTTTTCCTTTTAGTCTTTCCTTTGTTCTTCAAAAAAAAAAAAAAAAAATGGATGATACACTGAAAGCAGTTCGTGAAAAATGTGCACTTCAATTAGAAATGTATCAAAAATGTGTTGAAAACTACCCTGAGACTTGGGACCAAAGCTGTAGACAACAAAAAAATGCTTTGAATAAATGTTCTGAAGACAAGTAAATGACAAGGGTTAAAAAAAAAAAAAGAAGGCAGAAAATTGACTGATTGTTTTTATAGTGTAGGCATCATCAAATATGTCAAAACACAGTGTACACCACAAATCAATGCCTACGATAGATGTTTAAAAGAAAACACTGAAGACCCAAGAGTTTGTATTCCTGTATTCAAGGATTTATACATTTGTACAGAGGCAGCTTCAGTAACCTTTAAAGAACAAGTGACCAAGAATTAGATTATTTTGGGGAAGAAATACTAGATTTTTTTTTATAAATACACAAACACGCGTATATATATATATATATATATATATGTGTGTGTGTGTGTGTGTGTGTGTGTATGTGTATATGTGCGCCCGTATACATATACAAATATACAGACATATAGAGACATCCAAATTCTAAATATGAACATCTTTTACACCTTTTTGACTGTATGTCTCAAACTGTTTTTGTCCTTTTCTCAACATATATTCTATCGTTGCAAAATCGGTTCTTCTAATATTGTGTTGTTTGAATTCTTTACGTATAAATGCGTGAAAGCGAGGTCGAGTTTCCTTTTTTTTTTTGTGTGTCAATTTTGTTTAAAAAATTATTCAATTTTATTTCTTACTATTGGCTTTTCTCTTGCTGCTTTAAAGCATTTTTTATAAAATTGAATCACTTCGTTTTGTAACCCTGAACGTTTCAACGGGCCTGGCATTTTTGTTTCTTTTTTTCTTGTAAAATAAAAAGAGAGAAAGAAAAAAAGCGAAAAAATGATGTTCTGACTACGACCCTTCAACACTGGGATTAAAAACTGATTTTAGTTTGCAAGGATGAGAAAAGAGAGTGTGCAACGACAACAATGAAATGCTTCTTTTCTGTTGAATAATAAAATTTACATTGATAATATGAATTACCAGTATAACTCATGTATTAAATAAAGTGTGCATTTATCTTTGAGAAAATGAATGTCTTTATGACAAGATGATGATTGTTTGTACTTTTTTTTTTTTTTCAGAAAAAGAAAGAGAAAGAGTACAAATGCAGTAATAAAAATCTATTTTTATATCTTTTTTTTTTTTTTTTTCCTCTTTTTTTTTCATTTTCCTTTCTACATCATGGGGCTTAATAACTGTTGCTTCTGCATACCTTTAAGGTATCTCGTTAATTTTTTATAAAAGAAGAGAAAAAGCGCTAACTTGATAAATTTGATAAGAACTGGAGTCACTGTCATTGCAGTAATCTCATGTGTAAAGTAATTGTGACATTATGTTTTTAAGGACTAGTTTAACTAATCTTTATATATGGCAGTTGTTCTATTTAATGTGTTTAGTAGTCTCAATAAGAAACAGAAATTGTAAAATTCAATACCAAAAAAAAAAGGAGGGGTTTTTTTTTTTTAATCTTAATTTTTGGCAGCTATTGATAATGTTCCTCAGCAAGATCAATCTGCTTTATCAGGTGTGTTCTGGACTTGTGTGGCTATAATCGGACTCTATTCGATTAGTTCACTCTTTGGTGTTATTGGAGGAATAACTGTAAGGTTGAATGACAGATTGACGTTCCCTCCCCCCTTCTCATATTATTTTGTTGTATAAATAGCAAAACAGAAGCATGATTAATATCTTTAGATTCTTGTATTGGATCATGGCCACTCTTATCTTAATATCTTCCTTTGCTGCTTGGATAACAGTCTTGATCAAAAGAGATGATATTGTCACGGGATGTCAACAATATTTGCTTGGATTGAATAGTAACAGTAGCTCTTATTATTCACCCGTCAATCTACCTAACGGTACGATCAGTTTACATAAAGAAGATTGTGTGAGTGCCACAAAACATTTGTTGATTATTGGGGGCATTGCTGTATTCTTGGGTAACTTTGTTCAGGTAACTTTTTTTTTCTTTTCTATTTATTATATTGGCCTAATGTTTGCTATTACAAGATTTATTTCGCATCTACTATTAATGCTTATGCTACCAGACTAAAGTCGGTTGGAACCACTGAGCATCATAAACTTCGTAATATGGAAGATTATCCAGAAACAACAAAGATGGCCGTTTATTAACCAAAAAAAAAAAAAAAAAAAAAAAAAAAAAAAAAAAAAAGAAAAATTATACCAAAGTTGTAACCATGACGACAAGCGGACTTGTTCATTGTAACTAATTATTGTTACATAAAATTTTCGAATAAATAGAACAAATCATCTTGAAACCTTTTCTTTTCTTTAACGTCTTTTTTGAATAGAGTGTCTTGTTTTTTCTATTTTTTTTCAAGGACACTCTTTCAATCAGATTTATAAAATCAAACAACATAATGTCAACCACTCCTTCACAAGAAATTTCTATTCAAGACATTGAATATGAACATGAATATTTTAACGATTACGACCAAGAAATATCTGAAGCTGTCAACCAGGCTGATTATCAAGACTATCAAGAAGATGAATATATAATGGATGAAAGGCTCTTGAAACTAATTGTTGATGTTCAATCTTATTTAATGGATACTCCCATCGCTAATTCTCATCTCTTACCACTCCAATACAAAATGTACACCTTTCTCAAACAACGTGCTTTGGGAAATTAACGACCGTGCATCATTTCCAACTCCTTTAAAAATGTTACGAACCAATAAAATCTTGCTTTTCTTTTAAAATAAACATGAGCCCTTAAACATGTGTCAAAAAGATGGAGGGGGGGGGGGTTATTGTCTCTTTACACGTGGAATATAATGAAATTATTGCCACTGACTTTTACATTTTTTCCGGTCCGGGATAACTATCTATTTGGATTAATGACTACACAGTGTAAACATATACTTTTTGTCGATCAATAGGTCTCTATTTTTTTTTTTTTTTTTTTTTTTAATTCATAAAGATAACATGGGCTATTTTTGTATTGTCAAAATAAACAAGTGTTGAACAAGCCTCCTTCTTATATTTTTTCTCACATGGACCATAAACAGTAATATTCAACTGTTCAACTTGTATCCTTTTTTTTTTAAAAAAAAAAAAAAATCCACACACATACACACATACGCATATGCATATACATACACATACACATACACATATTTTCTTATCATTAACATATACCAAAAAGATGAATTGCGCAAGATAACATATCTTGTGTGACGATCTCTTTTTTTTTAAAAAAGGGAAAATAATTCTCAAGGTGTGTAAGGATGGTGAGAACAAGCTTCTCAGGTGATTGTCAAATTCGTGTTTTATTATTTGAGAATAAGGTTACATCAAGCCTACCTTCCCACGACTCCCCTCCCCGAATGTTTATTCCATTTTAGTTTTAGAAGGAATCAAACTAATACAATAATATTTGATGTTAAAAACAGTCTTTTATTTTATTTTATTTTTTTTTTAAAAAAAAACCAAAGGAGAGAGAGAGAGAGAGAGAGAAGTTGTATATATGTATATATATGCATGTATATTTGTAAACCTTTCCAAAAAAAATTGTATGAGAAAAAAATATTCGTTACAATCGATATGATAGATGGCGGTATTATTACGTGGTTGGCGGTATTATTTTCTATATATAAAGGGGGGAGTGGTTAAAGAGAGAGAGAGATCATTAAATCATTACGTTATTATGTTTATTTTACGAAGACTCAAGCCAGTTCAAAGATTCCCTCTATCATCTCACAATGGCCTTACTAGAAGCTTTGCTTTACTTACTGAATCCCAACAAAAGGATATGAGTCAACAAATGTTCTTGGTGGGTGAAAAGAATGGATTTCTTCCACGTCAAGATCCTCTGGCTGAATTACCCAAGGAATTTGGTAAACTTGAATCTTTACTCCAACGTATGCCGGTTCAATTGATGGATGGTAGTCCGGGTTTATTGGCTAGTGGTCAATTTGGTGATGCTGTTCGTGATGAACTTCCTATTTATGATGTTGATTCTGTGACAGATCAACACCTTTTGTCTGGTAAAAAAAAAAATAAGTTGAGGAAAAAAAAAAAAAAAAAAAACTAATTGTATTTATAAAGCTCTCTTTCGTGATTACACATTTGCTGCTTCTGCTTATTTACTTGAACCTTGTGATATTCTTTATCGTTCAAGAAACGACTATGGCTTGGGAAGAAAGGTTTTACCTGCCAATATCGCTATCCCTTTAACAAAGGTGTCTCAAAAGATCAATAGTCAACCTTTCATGGAATAGTAAGTCAACTTGATCTATTTTATTTTAACTCTTCTCTTTCTCTTTCTCTCTCTCTTTCTCTGTTTAGTGCTTTAAGTTATGCGTAAGTCTTTTTCTTTTCTTTTTTGTGTTTTTTTTCTAACTAGATATGATAGTTTATACAATTATAAAAAGATTAATCCTTTGGGAGGTTTAACTTATGATAATCTTGAACTCATTCGTTCTTTTGCTGGTAGTGAATCAGAGTAAAGTATATATATATAAAGATATTCTGTAAAGCAGTTATTCATATGTTATAAAAAAAAAAACTAGGAAAGGATTTGTTCTGAACCATGTGACCATGGTCTCCTATTCCCCTCATCTTGTCCGTTATGCAGTTGATGCCCTGAACGCGCTTGAATCCCGGGACAGAACCCGATTTGACCAAAGTTTAGCCGGACTTAACGAAACCTACGAATCCGTCAACAAGGAGATGGAGATGATGTGGTCCCGTAGCATGCCCGAAGACTATATCAAGTTCCGAACCTTCATCATGGGTACCAAGAACCAACCGATGTTTCCAGACGGTGTGATTTACGAAGGTGTGAGCGATCAACCGATTGTTCATCGTGGAGAGAGTGGCGCGAATGATTCGATGGTTCCACTCGGTGACAATCTACTTCAGATCACCGAACGTATGCCCGAGAATCCATTGACCCATGTCTTGAGAGACTTCAGATCCTATCGCCCTTCGAATCATCGAGAATTCTTGGAACATGTTCAGGACAAGTCTGGCCAGCTCGGTCTCAAGCAGTTTGCTCTTCAGGATCCTAATTCTGCCGCTGTTTACTTATCTAATGTGGACCAGATTCGCGCTTTCCGTCATCGTCATTGGAATTTTACAAAGGAGTATATCATTAAACATACTGAGCATCCTGTGGCTACTGGCGGTTCTCCTATCATTACTTGGTAAAAACCTTTTTTTTTTTTTCGACTAAGCTTATTATTATTATTATTATTTTTGGTTAGGCTACCTAATCAACTTGGTACACTTCTTGATTTATTGGAAGAAATAAGCGACAAAATACCCAGAGAACATCTGACAGAGGCCAACAGGATTCGTGTAGAAGAAATCACAAAGCGAGCTCAAGCACAAAGAAGATTCCTTCAGCGTGAAGTAGAGACTCTCAAGAAAAGATTTCGTAATCAAGACCAAACTTAATGTACCACGCTCATTTATCTGAAATAAAAAAAAAAAAAAATCACTTTCAACTTGAGATTCAAGTCGGATAACACTAAAAAAAAATACACGTGTGACGTAGAGTCTTGGCTTTTCATTTGTTTAGAAATATACTCCCTTGTTTAGAAGAGACGATGGGGGTATTTTATGATAAAATGTATAAAGGAACCTCATTTTGTCTCCGACTTTCTCGAGTTATCTTCTAAATGAAAGTGATTTTTTTTAATCTATCAAATCATAGTGGTTATCAAAAAGGACCCAAAAAAAAAAAAAAAAAAAAAAAGGCTATCCTTTTTCACTATTAAATGATACACATATTTTTTTTAGAGAGAGTTTATGGAAAGGTCTATTTTGTCATCTCAAACACCGCACTGTAGTACTTGGAATCTGTCATTTAAATATTGGACCCTATCGCCGAGAAAAGGGTTTATTTTTTAACGGGAATTTTTAGAGTAAACCTTCTAATCTTTTTTTCCCTTTTTAAATCAGCCAAAAAAGAATCAAAAAATTGGTTAAATAGTCTGTTTACAATCAAATATATATATATATATAAAAGAACGGGTGCTAACCATTGGAGAAAGAGAGAGAGAGAGAGAGAGAGAGAGAGAAACGGAGGGAGAAAAAAAAAAATTATCCCAGTCTGGCTGTACAGGGTCTTTTCGGGATTGAGATCGTGTTATGTAATAGATGTACAGACAAGTGATAATAGGATGATTTATATAACTCTGGTGACCAAACGAATAAGTATAATATGACCTATCTTCTTATGGCACTGAATAATTTTTCTATCTGTTTCTCTTCTCTCTTTTTTAAAGGTGGATAAAAGAATTAAATGGATGGGGAGACCCTGAAACAGAAAGATTTGGAAAACCGCTTCCCGTCCCAGAAAGTTGTTCCTTTCATGTGATTGGGTCACCTGGACCCTGTCCTTTGGTGTATAAATTAAAACAAGTTTTTTAATATCTTTTTTTTTCCCTTTTTTTTTAAGAAAAAAAAAAAGAGAAACAAACTAAAATATGAGATTAATTGTACGCGAAGATTATGAAGAAGTAACAAGCTATGTTGGTAAGTTTAATTAAATAGAAGAAAACAAAATTTGATTGATAATAATAAAAATGTATAGCCAACTATGTCAAGGAACGCATCAATCAATTCCAGCCTACTGCCACACGCCCCTTTGTGCTCGGACTTCCCACGGGTTCCTCTCCTGTTGGTGTCTACAAGAACTTGGTAGAGATGTACAAGGCAGGTGAGATTAGTTTCAAGAATGTGGTTACGTTCAACATGGACGAATATGTTGGTTTAGCTCGTGACCACCCAGAATCCTACCACTCCTTTATGTGGAAACATCTGTTTATGCATGTTGATATTGTTCCTGAGAATGTGCACATCTTGGATGGTAACGCTCCCGATTTGGATGAGGAGTGCAAGAAGTTTGAAGCAGATATCGCTCGTGTGGGTGGCATCGAACTCTATTTAGGTGGTATTGGTCCTGATGGCCACATTGCCTTTAATGAGCCTGGTTCTTCCTTGACTTCTCGTACTCGTGTAAAGACTTTGGCTTATGAAACTATTATTGCTAATGCTCGTTTCTTTGATGGCGATATCTCCAAAGTACCCAAGTTGGCCTTGACTGTCGGTGTCGCGTAAGTTGATTAAGAATTAAGAAGAATACTAATGTTTTTAGTACTGTGATGGATGCTCGTGAAGTGCTTATCATTATTACTGGTGCACACAAGGTAATAGAAAAAAAAAACCCCTTAAACAAGCTAAACTGTGTTTTCTTTAAAAAAAAAAAAAAAATAGGCTATTGCATTGGCTAATTGTATCGAAGGAGGTGTTAACCACATGTGGACTGTTTCAGCCATTCAAATGCATCCCAAGGGTCTTGTGGTATGTGATGAAGATGCTACACTTGAGTTACATGTCAAGGTAAGACAGAGTAACACTGAAAACATTACCTAACGAGTCTAGACTGTCAAATACTTTAAATCTATTGAACATGTACACCAATCTTTAATTGGCCCTGAAAACTTGTCTCTTCAAGGTGGTGTCAAACAACTTAAACAATTCAACTTCAACTCAAGATCTCAAACACCTTTAAATGGTCCTTATGAAGAATAAGGAAAATAATAATTCCCCATCTGTTAAATAGCATATATTTTAAATAAAAATAAAGAAAAAAAAAAAAAGTTCTCATCCTTTCTTTCTTTGGATCTATATGAAAGTGCTCTCTTGGCCATATTGGTAGAACAAGATTTTTCGGTAGTGCCCAATTGGCCTCATTTATTCCGTCTCTTTATTTTTCTAAATGAGTAAATAATAAATCTGCAACCAAACAGAGGTGATCACTGCCAAAGTTTCTATTGGGTAAAGAGGGTCTTACTGTTTCTTCATTGGGTAGTAACAATAAGCGTTTGATGACCATTTCCTTTTCTACAAACATGTAATCAAGAGGACCTTTGAAGGCCTTAGTGTAATTGGTGAATTTGGGTTCTCCGAATAATCCACATTCATCTTGGATCTGTCCGATCAGACTGTATACACTTTTCAAAGGATTTTGGATTTGTTGAAAGAGAAGAACAAGGTCTTGTGCAGGTTTAATGGCATCCACATCAATTTCTCCTAGTATCTCTGCCTCTTCTTCATTGTCCATCTTCTCTTTGCTTTCTATTGTGTTTGCAAGGGATTCTTTCAAATCTTGTAGTTGAACGTCTGTAAGTTTATTGTTAGCCAATATTCCATAGACAGCATCATCAGGTGTAGTATTAAAATCTACCAACAAAAAAAAAAAAAAGAAAAAAAAAAAATCAGCACATTCTATTGTAATTTGTTTGTTACCTCCTAAAATCAATGGTATCCATCGAATTGTGTTGGATAATTTTGACTTTAAATCCATAAGATGTTTGATGTAAATCGCTGTCTGTCTAAACCGTTCATAATTACAAGAAGGTCTCCAATAAAGATGTGTATTTCCAACCACGAAGCCCACATTGGGATCTTTCTTATACTCCAAGGCCAATACTTGAGCCACGTTTCCTGTCATGATCGAAGGACCACACAATTCATCTGTATTGTAATCAATACTCTTGTATTCTACTTTACCAAACAAATCCTTTTTGTATGCAATCACACAGCCTAATACGTGTATAAATATAAAGATGATTCCCAGTCTTTCTAATATTTTACCGTGCTTTTTAGTAGGGTGATGCAAATAAACTGTCTCATATCCCAAATTAGACAAAGCCTCTTGAAAAAATGTATCAAAATTATCTACTTCTTGTAAACTCATGATATCCGCCTTGTACATTTCAATTTCTTTTATAATCATATTCTTTCGAGTTTTCTATCATAGTGTGTTATTGAACAGAATAAAAAGAGTCTACTTTGTCAATTACCCATTTCAACATGTCTCCAGAATCAGGAAATAATTCTCGTTTAATAAGTGTTTGTGCCAAAATCTATATAAACCGATCAATTTTTTTTTCTATGAACAATTTTCAGTTTTACATTAAAAGACATGATTCTAATTTGATCGTTTTCAATCGTTGTAATCTCTTTAAAAGAACGTTCTGAAACTTTAGGTGGAGGTAGTTGAGGTACATTTTGTGTTTTATTCTGGGCTTTTTTGGCTTCCTTTTTGGCTTCCTTTTTGGCTTGTTTGAGTCTTTTAAGTTCTTCGATATTAGCAGGTTTGCCTGACATGATAAATACACCTTTTTTTTTTTTTTTTTTTTTTTTTCCCTCTTAAGTACTCTCTTCCTCCGATTACCGCAGTCTTTTGTATGTACAGCGTTTCACGACATAAAATAAGCGCCAAAATAAATCTTACACACTATATGTTTAGAATATATTTTACATTGTTTTCATTAACAAAAATCTGTTGGTCATTACATTATGCAGGTAAACATTTGTAATTCAGTAAACCTTCTTTATTAAAACTAAAAAAAAAAAAAAGGGGAGTAAACTGTTTTTGAAATCGAAAATCTTTGGTTATTGTTTTTAGTTTCGGTGATCGTCGCAAGATGATATTTAAACGATCTCAGTATTTTATATGGAATCTTTACAATACATCCTTTAGTACGTGACAAAGCTGTAATGCTTATCACAAAAGTATCCAGAAATGTCTTATATTCTCAAATGCAGAACTCATAAATTGCTTTCTCTCTCCTTTCTTCTTCTTTTCTTCTCTCTCTTTTTCTTTTTTTTTTTTTTTTTTGAATTGATTAAAATGGAAACTAACTTTTGCTTGTATTGCGAGACTAAACTTGATGATGATGTATAAAGGCATTCCTTGTTGTTAAAAACAAAAAGAGATATAACAACTAATGCCTTTTTTTTTTTTTTCTTAAAAAAAAAAGAATATAGCATTTTGCTCCAGTAAGTGTCAATCGAAAGAGGCAACTAAAAAGAAAGGTGTCAATGCAATCAATACTCAGGGATGCTATTTGTATTATTATCGAAGTTCTTGTAAATCATTTCGAAACTATCCTTCAACAAAGTCATTGTCTCCCATCAGCTTGTTATCGGATTCATCGTCCTTATATTCGTGTGATGATAAAGATTTCCAATGAAAACAACTTTATATCCATTCATTTCAAAGAAATATACTTGCTATGACTCTATATCTTCATATGTATTAATAAATAATCTTCTCTGTCTTTGAACTTGTCTAATCAATGCCCGCGTTCCCCCGCATTTTATAAGAAAGGAGCATCATCAAAAGATTACGTGTTAAAAAAAAAATACATCTTGTTCTAGTGAACTCCTGATCTGCCTTATAAAGAATCTAATGCAGAAGTTCATCTTGGATCTTTTATTCACCAAAATATCCAAAACATCCAAAAATAAAACACAGACGACAATAGCTTTTATTTTTAGTTCTTCAAATGATGTCAAAAAGCTTGGCCCCCCCCGTACTTTCAAGGGCTTTGCACACACCAAGAAAAAAAAAAGTCTTCAGCCACAGAAAAGTATTAAAGAAATAAAAGCTTTGGGTGTGTTTCAAATGACGCATAAAGGGCAACGTTACGTAATTTATAACAATTGTTTAAGGTATTCTTTTGTATCACAGGTTACAGTCAATCTTCAAGAGTTTTTTTTTTATACACTGCCCCTGATGGTTTCGTTTCTGTGTAACTAGAAAGCAATATCATGGGTCCCACCCACTTTCACTTCATACTTTTTAGATGATATCAGAGAAGGAATCATGGGAATACAACTGTTTTCTTTATTTGGTTAAAGGTGTTTATTTATTTATACAATAGAAATTCTTGACTTTACCCCCTCCCGAAAAAAAAAAGCACTTTAGGGAATGGAATCATTTGAAAGATGTTATTTTCATATGTTCGGTTAGATTATAACGCCGAACCTAAGAAAAAAAAATAAAAGCATATATAAAAATATAAACAGCCTGCCATCTTTTCTCTTTTTTTTCTGTTCTTTTTTTTTTTTTTTTTTTTTTTTTTTTTTTTCTTTTTTTTTTCTTTAAAAAAAAAAAACAATAACAACGACAATATGCCATTAAAACTGATATCAAGCTTTATTTCATTTTTTTTGAAAAGAGATGAATATGAAGAATCTCTACAGAAAGAATCGACATCTTCAACATCTGTGAGCTTCAGTCCAACAATAGCCATTCAAAACTTGTGGTCAAAAAAAGATGATTTTAACGACCTACCCAGTCCTAAAGCCACACCTGCGGATACAGAAAAATGGATAGCACATCAACAACAATTATCAGAAATAAAAAATCAGCCTTCTTTATTTAATCCAACACCTACTTTAAGTATCGATGACTATGAATTGATTGAAACATTAGGTAAAAAAAAAAAAAAAAAAAAAAAAGAACGCAAAAGTTCATAATGATTATAGGTACAGGTACTTTTGGTAGAGTTTATCTAGCCAAAGAAAACAAAAAAAAGAAGTATTATGCAATCAAAGTATTAAAGAAATCAGAAATTGTAAGATTAAAACAAGTAGAACATATCAATTCAGAACGACACGTATTATCACAAATCAATTTTCCATTCATCGTTCAACTGTAAGTTGATATAGCTATATATATATATATATATACGAGAGAGAGATTTTTTTTTTTTAAGACATGTGTATATATAGATACTGTACATTTCAAAACCAGATGAACTTGTATATGGTTCAAGAATATGTTATTGGAGGAGAGTTATTTAGACATCTTCGAAAATCTCGACGATTCCCAACTGATACCGCCCGATTTTATGCTGCAGGGATCATATTAGCTATTGAATATCTTCATTCAAAAGACATCATCTATCGTGACCTGAAGCCTGAAAACATACTGTTGGATCATCGTGGATATATCAAGATGGCTGATTTCGGTTTTGCAAAAAAAGTACCCGATAGAACATGGACCCTCTGTGGCACCCCAGAGTATTTAGCACCTGAAATCATACAGAGTAAAGGACACAGTAAATCGGTCGATTGGTGGTCACTTGGTATACTCATCTTTGAGATGATGGCTGGTCATCCTCCCTTTTATGATGATAACCATTTTGGTATCTATGAACGGATTTTGGGTGGAAAAGTACAATACCCTGGTTACTTTGAAACTGCCGCAAAGGACCTGCTCAAGAAATTATTAGTGATCGATATCACTCGTAGACTAGGAAATCTAAAAGGTGGTGCTGATGATATCAAGAAACACAAGTGGTTTCGTCATACGGATTGGCATGGATTACTCAATAAGACAGTCAGGGTAAGCCCTTTTTTCTTTTCTTTTTTTTTTTTTTTTTTTTTTTT